>LOEQ01002957.1:74975-126170 GCA_001685075.1 Bramus lutescens | reverse complement strand
TTTCAGCATCTAATGAAATGATTATATTTTTTTCTTTCAGTTTATTTATATGATGGATGACATTGATAGATTTTCATATGTTGAACCAGTTCTGCATCTCTGGGATGAAGCTGATTTAATTATGGTGACTGATTTTTTTGATATGGTCTTGAATTTGGTTTGCCAGTATTTTACTGAATATTTTTGTGTCCATGTTCATGAGTGGAACTGGTCTGTAATTTTCTTTCTTGGTTGAGTCTTTGTATGGTTTTGGTATCAGGGTAATTGTAGCCTCATAAAAAGAGTTTGGCAATGACCCTTCTGTTTCTATTTTGTGGAACATTTTGAGGAGTATAGGCATTAGCTCTTCTTTGAAGTTCTGGTAAAATTCTGCACTAAAACCATTTGCCCCTGGGCATTTTTTGGTTGGGAGATTTTTAATGACAACTTTTATTTCCTTGCAGTTTATAGGTCCATTTACATTTTTCACCTAGGCTTGATTTAATTTTGGTATATGGTATCTATCTAAAAAAATTGTCCATTTTTTTTACATTTTCTAATTTTGTAGTATGACCTAATGATTATCTGAATTTCCTCAGAGTCTGTTATGTCCCCTTTTTCATTTCTGATTTTGTTAATTTGGGTGTTCTCCCTCTCTTCCTTTTGATTACTTTGGATAAGGGTTTGTCTGTCTTGTTTCTAAAAGAACCAGCTCTTTGTTTCATTGATTCTTTATATTTTCTTTGTTTCTATTGTGTTGATTTCAGCCCTCAGTTTGATTATTTCCAGTCTTCTACTCCTCCTGGGTGAGTCTGCTTCTTTTTGTTTTAGAGCTTTCAGGTGCGCTGTTAAGTCACTAATGTAAGTTTTCTTGTTTTCTTTATGAGGACACATATTGCTATGAACTTTTCTCTTAGCACAGTTTTCATGGTGTTCCATAGGTTTGGATATGTTATGCGTTCATTTTCATTGAATTCAAGGAAGTATTTTATTTCTTCCTTGACCCAGGGGTGGTCAATTTTCATAAGTTTGTAGTCTTTCTGAGAGAAGTATTCTTGTTAAATTCTAACTTTAATGTATGGTGATCTGATAAGACACAAAGGGTTTTTCTAATTTTTTGTTTGTTTGTTTCTCTGGAGGTTTACTCTGTTACCGAGTATATGATCAGTTTTAGAGAAGGTTCTAGGAGATGCTGAGAAGAAGGTATATATTGTGTTTGGGTGGATTGTTTTACAGATGTCTGTTAAGTCCATTTGATTCATGACATCTGTTAGTTCTCCTATTTCTCTGTTAAGTTTCTGTCTGGTTGACCTGTCCATTGGGGAGAATGGAGTGGTTAAGCCTCCTACTATTAGTGTGTGGGGTTTAATGTGCGTTTTAAGTTTTAGTAATGTTCTTTTACATATTAGGTGCTCTTGCATTAGGGGCATAGGTGTTCAGCCTTGATACTTCATCCTGATGAATTAATTGTTCCTGTTATGAGTATAAATCATCCTTCTCCATCTCTTCTGACTGATTATAGTTTGAAATCAATTTTGTTAGATATTAGGATAGCTATATCTGCTTGTTTCTTAGGTCCATTTGATTGGAAAGCCTTTTCCCGACCTTTTACTCTAAGGTAGTGTCTGTCATTGAGGTCGAGGTGTGTTTCTTGTATACAGCAGTATCCATTCTCTTAACCTGTGTCTTTTTATCGGTAAATTAAGTCAATTGATATCAATCATTATTAATGACCAGTGATTGTTAATTCTGGTTATTTATCGGTAGTAGTGTTCATGTTTTTTCCCCTTCTTTGGGCTATGCTGGGAGGGGGGCTATCATATGCCTGTGTTTTTGTGGGTGCAGTTACCTTCCTTGAGTTGGACTTTTCCTTCTATTACTTTCTGTAAGGCTGGATTTGTGGATACATATTGTTTAAATCTATTGTTGTCATAGAATATCTTGTTTTCTCCATCGAGAGTAAATAAAGCTTGGCTGGGTATAGTAGTCTAAGCTTGCATCCGTGGTCTCTTTATGTCTGCAGCACATCTATCTAGGCTTTCGTGGTTTCCATTGAGAAGTCAGATATAATTCTGATAGGTTTACCTATGTATGTTACTTGACCTTTTTCCTTTGCAGCTCTTTCTTTATCATTCTTTATTATAAAGAAAGAATATTCTTTCTTTTTTCTGTATGTTTTGTGTTTTAATTATTATATGGCGAGGGATGTTTTATGACAGATACACTGTGATTATAGAGAAATAAATGTGTAACAGAGAATTTTGGGATGAATGTTAGAAAATGAAAAAAATAATAAAATGTTAAATTTCAAGACAAATTTAAATTTTGGAAAACTTATGAATGCCACTACTGGCTTAAGCATTTCCTTTTATTTAATATTTCTGATGATATCAGTATTCAAATATTTATACAATTTAAATAATGTACGATGATATTGTCTTATTCACTGTTCTAGTGATGTGAAGGGACACCATAACTAAGACAACTTAAGAAAGCATTTCATTGGATGTTTGCTTATAGTTTCAGAGGGTTAGTCCATTGCCATCATGACAGGTTATGGAGGAAGCATGGTAGCACATGCTGGAGCAATATCTGAGTTACATCCTGATCTAGGCATATTATATATATGTTGATCATCTATATCATCTTTTTGTATCTATATAAATCTACATCTATAGCATGTCAAATATGACAGAAAGCTCTTCAAAGCTCCAACGCGTTTCAACATTGTTGACTGTGACACTCTTCTCTTTCTTGGGCTTTTTCCATGCCTGGTTTGATGCTTTCCTCAGCAGGCATCCTGTAACATCTTCAACACTGTTAGGGCTCCAAGGTAATCCAGGCTTCACCTTCAGAGTATCATGCGATGGCATCTCTGGACTTGCACACAGAATTACCCCTGACACATGCCTGGCATCAGTGTCTTTCCTTAGCTAGGGAGGAAGGATCTATAACTCATTTATTATATTCATGACTCTAAAAAGAGATCCACAGGAACAAAACTGTCAAGTTCTGCTACTTACTTGACCACCTAATTCAATTACATTTGCCTCAGCTTTCTGTTGTTGATTGTTTCCTTCCCTGATTAAACTTTTTTAAATTCCTTTTCGAATTTTGGAAGCTTAGTTGGGTGGGGTCTTGCCTGGATGATTACACTCTTTTTTTATTGCATTCAGCATCAGGTTTTCTCTTAAAACAAACAAACAACAAACAAACAAACAACCTTTTACCTGCTTAAGCAATAGACTTAACTCCATTATACTCATGTTTTTTTCCTTCTCAAACTGTTCCTTCTGTATTTCTCTTTGTCCAGCATGCTCCTTTCATTGTGGATCAACATAAGAATGATGATGAAAAAACACATGACATAGTCAATTCTAGTTCGTTCTTAAACTCTTTTCTGTCAATTTGATTAATCAAAAACTTCAACCTCAGAAATATTTTTAGGACAAGGGAAAATAGCCTCATTCTTTGCCAAAATATGATAAGAATGATCTCTAGGCTACTAACTAATATATTCCCTCTATGAAACATCTTAATCTGGGCGTTCATAATTTACGTGTTTCTCAGTCCCATATCTTGGATGCACCTACTAGTATGGCCTATTATATCCTAATTAAAATGTTCAACTGCTTTCCTAATCCAAAAATCCCCAAATGAATCTACATTCCACTAACAAGGAACATCTTTAGGCCTGACACAGCAACATCACACTCCTGGACAGCATCTGTTTTACTCACTCTTCTATTGATATGAAGAGATAACATGACCAAGGCAACTCTTATAAAAGAAAAACAAAATTAACTGGGGCCTTGATTACAGTTTCAGAGGGTTTGTCCATTTTTATCCTTGTAGGCACAAGGTGAGAACATGATGGCCTTCATGACAGTGGAGCAGTAGCTGAAAGTTACATTCTAATTTTCAGGCAGAGAGGGGAACATAGCATGGACTTATGAAACCTGAAATCGAATCCCACAATAACACACTTCCTCCAACAAGGCCATTTCTACTCCAGCAAGGTGACATCTATATGAGCTGAAGGAGACTTTCTTATTCAAACCACTATTAAGTGTACATTTGGACTACACAAATCATTCAGTGAATTGGCATTTCATAATGATCAATGTCTGATGCTATAAAGTGATGTGAAGTTTCCACCAGGTCAATATGCAAACCAAATTGATAACATTTAATGTATAAGGATCAAATAATTGCTCTCTTTTCAAAAGATGTTGGTATATAGATGTAAAGTGTAATACATTTCAAAAGATTGCAAAATACTGTGTAGAGAGAGAAAATGTCCAGGTTGAAGAAATGCGGCCAGCAGTGCAGAAGGAAGAGAAAAAAGAAAGCAGAAAAAGAAGAAGAAAGATAGGAGCAGACTTCTCTGTTGGTCAGAGGCTCAAGAAAAATCTGACAAATGAGACTGAACCACTTTACTTTTATGAGAAGCAAATTAATAATAACTCTCTTAACCTTTTGGAACCTATTTCTACATTTTGTCAGTGTATAAACCTGTATGATAGTCTCCATGTAGGAAAAAAATGATCTGTAAGTATGAACATGTATATTAAAACATCACTACAGAATCACTGCAATGATTTGAAAACTGTGCTTAAGCCAGGTTTTGGGTATAATATTTGTATACCCAGGAATTGTTCATAGTTTAAGGTGAGCCTGTGCTGTACTGTAAAATCATGCCAGTTTGAACTATAAAATGAAAATTCTAATAATAAAATAATAAAGAAGCCACAAACAAACATAAAATTGCTATATGAGAGTCTTTCTTGCATTCTTTGATGGTGTAATAAGCAAAGAAATGAGGTGATAAAAGTATAATGACATAAATGCATATATATATATATGTATGTACGTGTTTGTTTGTGTGTACATGCATGTATGGATAGAGGTGTGATATGTATGATATACACTTGTAAATTAGAGGTCAAGTTTCAGGAGCTGACTTTCTGCTTCCCCTTTGGGTTCCTCATATCATACTCAAATCTTCACACTTTCATGACAATGCTGTTTACCACTGGGCTATTTCTCCAGGTTACAGTTAACTTTAAATTGTATACAATAAATGATTGTCAGTGAGATTAAAGTCATAAAAGACAATGTGGTGTCTGTGTCACTCTCTTTCTCCTTTCCCATCTTTTCTCCACCTTTCTGTAAAATCATTTGATGAAAGGCTAGAAAAAGGCCACATTGTGAGGAATTAGTCTTCTGCCAATGCCCTGAATATAGATAGAAACTGAATGTAAGTTTATCTTTCTATTATGTAAGCATAAGTAAGCATTAATTTGTATTGAAATTTGGTAAGAAAAATCTCCCCAGAAAGTCATCTAATAAAGTCAGAGTTCTTCCCTGTATTCTTCTGATACAGCTTTGCTTATATTTGTTAGATTTTGTTTCTCTTTTCATTACATTCACTCAAAATGCCTGTTATATTTTCTAGGAAATACATGATATCAGTGCTCTTTTGGTAAAGCAAATAAATTTATATTATTTCAACATGATTGTAATATCTTAACTAAAAGAAAGTAATATTTTACATCTTTTATCAAGCTAAATCCTTAAATTATGTTTGAATTAAATCAAATTTTCAGGTCTATATATCTTATCAAATGCTATTTTTAAACATTTTCCATCAATTTATTTTCATATACACAATTAAAATAACAGTATAATCTCCGCCTGATCTACTGGAAGACAACTTGAGACTTAACAGAAATAAATTTTTCATTACCACTTGAGAAGATATTATACAAAACTTTTTCTATTATAATAGCCACAGTAAGAAACACACATTTCAATGAGTACAGATGGGAGATGTTTGTAAAATCTTTATAATAGTGAAATCAATTGAGAAATTTAGTATCCCTGTTATTTTTTTCTCATGTTAGAGAAGACATTGAACCTGCTTCAAAGGATAACCTTCCTAGGGATGGCGCCTCCCTTCCTTTCTCATCCCCTCCCACAGACTTTGCTACACTTCCTAATTAAATCATTATTCAATACTATCTTTCATGATTGGGAAGACAAAACAATGATTTCAAGGAAAGTGCTCAACTGCACATCCTTTCCAGGTGACTCTGGTTTGTCATAGGCAGGCAATTAAACAAACCACCACAATATTACTCTTATAACTTCAACAAAAAAACCTGTTAAAACATAACCTTTTCATTCTTGTTTGTTTAGACAAACAAGAATGTGAAAGTCATAATATGAAATAAAGTACCTCTTTAGAAATGACACAGTCATTGTTATCGTTCACTGACATCAAAGCAAGATAGGGCTGTGTCTGTCCCTAAGAATTAAAGGAATGCTGTGGAAACAGTCATAACAAGAATTTAAGAACAAGAGGACTAGAAAATCTGCTGAGAAACGGTGCCTTCTAGAAATGATAGAGAAATTTCACACATGAGGCCTCGACAATATGAATTCCTGAAGTAGACCTTAGCCATGATAATATCAATAGGCATGAAAATGTGGTAGAAAGAAATATCACAGGAGCCCACCACTAGACAAAGAACTCCAAGCAACTAATTACTGCTGGGAGAAGGAGAATTAACCCAACTAAGAGATGAGTAATCACCCATTACATATTGCTCATCCCTGAAATTACACACGCAAGCTACAGTTCGTGGACGCAGCAGAGAGAGAGAGAGAGAGAGAGAGAGAGAGAGCATGTGTATGCTTATGTGAATCACAGTGATATTTAGAGGAGACCATCAATTGGAGAAGTACTGAGGGGGAGCATAAGAGTGGTTTAATGCAGGACAAGGAAGAGGGAAAATGATGAATGTGATCTTCTGGCCTCCTAAAAGCTCAGGATGCCCCATTTCTTCAGCTGCAACATCCTCAGAACAGACACCATATCTTTTAGGCTCTGCTGCCTCAATTTCACAACTGCCAGTTTGGGGCAGAAATCCCACTTTCCTGGAATTTCCAATATCCTTGAGTCTCCACAGCAAATGAGGATGTGTCTTGATTAATAGTCTCTTCTGACCTCTTGTAGGAATTCAGCCCCTTCCACAGGGTGCTGGCCCACAGTAATTATTCATGCCCACCTCAGTTTTGCATTTGCATTGCCTTCAAAACTAGAATCAGTTAGTGGCTATTACACATTGGCAAGTTTGTCTGCTAATGTGACATGCAATCTCTGCCCTGCTGTGCCAACTCTTTGCTTCTTGACCTTGTGAAAGTATTTCCCAAAAATATTACTTAAGTTTTTAATATTTCTTATTAACCAAGAAATAACCTTAATAATCTTTATTAAGTTAATAACCTTCAGACCCCTCTTAACAACAATAACAGGTATTTTTGAGAATATCAAGCAAGCAGCCCTGATAGGTTTTGTTCTCCTCAGCGCATAAAAAACAAAGCCTCCACTGCCTCCATCTCCTTCAACATCTTAATCTTCGAATCTCCAACAGAATAGATCATTAACCTTGGGAGGAAAAGTGATTTTTTTTCAACTCAACATTACAAACACTTCCAAGATTCTCCCTTAAAATGAAATTGCCAGGCCCTTGCAGCAACATCCACTTCCTTATAGCAATTGCTCTCCAAATTTCCTCACTATTTACCTGTTAAACTCCATGATCAAAAGCTACTTGTTGAGGAAAGGGTTTATTTCATGTATCAATCATCAGTAAAGACAGTCTCTTACTGAGTCACAAGTCAATCTTACCAAGCAATTATTCAATTCAGGTTCCATTTTTCCCAGTAGATTGTAGGTTTCAACAGAATGACAATAAAAACTAACTAGTCGTCTATAACAATCTGATACTACCTGATTCCCTACTCTCTACTTTCTGTACTTTGACAAGTTCTGCAGGTATTGCAGTAACTGCCATCTACTGACACTAAAATTTCTCTTTTGAGAACTTAGAGCTGTATTAACTTTTGAATATTGAGAGAATAATTAGAAGACAATTTGAAAGTATGTCCATTTAGTAAAATAAAAATACTATACTTGCTGCCAGGGTGCATAATGTCCCTAGCCATGACCATTTGAGAAGAGTATCAGTTCCTTGGCCAGATTTTTAATTCTTCCTGGGGAGCAGGCCCTAAGTTCGATCATTATATGTTTGGTTATCATATAACATTCAAATCACTCATGAAAACATGAGCATATTTTTCTCACCATGCCAGATGTTTAGCTTTAAGTTTCACAACCAGATAAAACCATTGATGAGTCTACCCACCCACTATCTAGCATAAAACATAACATTATGAAAGCTAGGCACTAATGAATAAGCTCTGGTCAGTAGCATCTTATCTCTAAGTCATGGGATAAAAGGTCTGGAATCTTCAGCTAGGAATGGTTTACATCATATTTTAGTAATAATCAAGACTTTTGACAATAACTAGCTTTGTTGTAATATGTCTCTGGGACCTCTCCTCAACATTTAATTCAAAGTTAGTTTCCCACAATTGGCACAGAGATTTTAGTTTAACACCCAGTGGTTTCTGGGAGGAGCATCTACCCCAATGTAAGATAACTTTGCTATATCTCATATATGTATACATGGGCATATATTAAAATCATTCACACAGTATGCTTTAAACATCTTTTGTATTTTTAATCCTTATTCCCATCTCCCCTCCCTGTTTAAATATCATGTGCGATTATTCTCCTTTCAACCTTTCATAACACATATATTCTATACCCTCCCTCCACTAACTGTTTTCCATGTGCAGTGATTTATTTTTATTTTTCTCATGTCTCTAGGTATCACAATTTAAACAAAAAATTGAATCTTCAACACTTGGATTCACATGTAAAAGAGAACATATGGCACTTGTTTTTCTTCAGAAATAAATTTCAAAGTGGTTTTGGGATACCTGCCCATTCCTGATTGAGGAGATAAAAGGTAATAAAGAACACATGCATAAAGAAGGTGTGTAAATTTAATGCAATTGGCCCTTATATGCTTGTAGGGATTGGCACTGTTGGGAGGTGTGGTTTTGTTGGAGTAGGTATGACTTTCTTGGAGGAAGTGAGTCACTGTGGAGGCTGGATTTGAGGTCTCATCTATGCACAAGTCATATTCAATAACTCAGATCACTTTGCATTGCCTGTAGGGCAAACTGTAAGAACTGTTTCTTCTTCTCTTCTCTAGAACCATGTCAGTCTGCTTGTTTGCCTTACTTCCGTCATGATATTGTAATAAACTTCTACTTTGTGAGTGGCCCTCCAAAGGAGTGAAACCATTAGAAACTATGGCACTGTAGAGAAAGTATGTCACTGTGGGGGCCAGCTTTGAGTTTTTTTCTCATACTTCAGTCAGTGTGACAGTCAGTTGACTTCCTGTTGCCTCTGAGTAAATATGTAAGACTCTCAGCTCCAGCACTATGTCTGCCTGCCTGCTGCCATGCTCTCTGCCGTGATAATGGACTGAACCTCTGAAACTGCAAGTAAGCCACCCCAATTAAAGATGTATAAACATTCTTTATAAGAGTTTCTGAGCCTGGCAGTGGTGCATGCCTTTAATTCCAGCACTTGGGAAGCAGAGACAGGTGGATCACTGTAAATTCGAGGCCAGCCTGGTCTACAAAAGCTAGTTCTGGGACAAACCCAAAATCTACAAAAAAAAAAAAAGTCTCAAGAAACAAAAACAAAACAACAACAAAAAAGAGGTGCTGTAGTCATGGTGTCTCTTCACAACAATGAGAGAAGTTAGTACTAGGTACTAGGGTTTTGCTGTAATAGGCTTGATCATGATTCTGTTTGGAGTAATACAGGTTTTGGATCTTTGGGTTAAAAATGCTTTAATGCACTGTTTTAATGGGCATTTTAGTAGGAACATGGAAGACAATGGTATTGATAATGGCTTGAAATGTCAGGAGATGGATCAAAAGGTTTCAGAGAAGAATTTTAGTACATTTTCTAGAAATAATTCTTGTGATATTTTGGTGATGGAATTGGTGTCTTTTACCTTTATCTAAAGAGTATGCCTAAGGCTAAAGTGAAGAGTTTGGGATTAATTCCATTGGGAGAAGAAATTTCAAAACAACCTTGTATAGATTGTGTTCTCTTGATATGAATGGTGTCTCTAACTAAGATATATAATGAGAAGGAGCAAGATGAGCAAGGGAAAGTCTTTGAGGATAAAAAAAAGGCACCAGAAAGTGGAATGGAGCTAAATCTTTTGTTCAAGGAGAAAAACAGTTTAAGAAATGGAATAAAGGAAGTGGTGAACTCAGGGAAATAATTCACCCAGCTAAGTTTTCAACTTGTAAAAAGGAACTGAAGATAAACTTAGAGCTGGTTTGTTTGGGCACACCTTCAATCTCAGCAGTAGGAAGGATCATTTACAGACCAAGTTTCAAAACAGCCAACCGGAGGAAGTGAAAGACAGGAAGCTGGTGAAGATGTAATTGAACGAGAGGTTCTATGGTCCCACACTAGCAAGCAGCAGAACTTGGTAGCTTGGACCATGCAGTTCTGACTTTAGAGTTAAGGATATAATAAAGGAGTTATGAAACAAAGTCACTGAAGCCAGGCTTCCATCAGGAGTGTCCCTGAAGGGAGGCCTGGTAGAGAAGCCATTGCGTGAATCTGTGAAGTTGAAATCTCATTTGCCTTGGAGAACCCAACATGTTAGAGATTGCAGAGTCCTGGGATATCCACTAAGGAGAGCAGTTACCAGTGAATGCAATCAGCCAAAGAGAGAGAAGTGTGTTGCAATCAACAAGCTGAAAAGAATTGGAGATCTGAAGAGCACTTTGACATCTGACATTGAGATGCAGATTTTGAGGTTTGCCCAACTGGCTTTCAGTCTTTCTTTGGTCCAATAATTCCTCACTATGTTCCTTTCCCTATATTTTGGAATAGTGATGCATATCCCATACAATTTTATATTGTAAGTATATGATCTTTTTCTTTGTTTTTTAAAGGGGGTTACAGTTAAGAGATTGCATGAATGTCAGAAGAGACTTTGTATTTAGAACTTCTGAACATTGTTTGAGACTCTGGAGACTTTTCAAGTTGGACTAAATGCATTTTTCATTATGATATTGTTACAAGCTTATGGGTCCCAGAATGAGGAATGTGGTACTTTCAATGTAATTGGCCTCCATATGCTCCCAGGAAGTGGTGTTATTAGGAGGTGTGGCTTTGTTGGATGATGTATGTCACGACAGAGGTGAGCTTTGAGGTCTCATTGTGCTCAAGTCCCATGATTTAGAACATTTCCTTTTTCCTGAAGGTTAAGATGTAGGGATTCTCACTTTCTTTTCTAGCAGAATGTCTGCCTGTGTGCTGCCTTTCTTCCCTCCATAACAATAGTGGACTACATCTCTGAACTGTAAATGAATTAGCAATCCCAATTAAGTTTTGCTTTAAAAGAGTTGCCATGATCATTGTGTCTCTTCATAACAATAGAAACCCTAAGACAGATAGAGATGCCAAATTAATTGTTCTAAGCCCACAGACATAATTCACTATTGTATTTGTTCATGAACATGCATACATATACACACACATGCACACATAATATCATATTGCAGTTTTCAGTCCTATCAAATCTTCAGTCCTTCAGTTTTTAAATGTAAGTATATTTTGTACTTTATATAAAACCTAATATTGTACATGTTACATTATGTTGGGTTCTGAGGCACCAAGTTCCTGACCCTATATCATCATTGGAAGTTTATCATTTCCTATTTTCTGTCTCCCTGTTGTCTGCCTTTAAGTTCTGATAATTTTATTATGTTAACATGGAAATACAAGTTTCCTTTAAATTACCTTGGAACAGTTGAAATTTAAGTAGACATTCAGTGCTCATAAAGCCATCAATCCTACCTGTGTCCAGTCTGAGTGTTGATCTTTAACAACAGATACAGAAGCAGATGTGATTTCCGTCTTACCAATTTATTAGTACCCAGTCCTCTTCTCCATGATGACTGAATAACACTAGGGCATTATGTGAGTAAGAATGTGTTTCCGTTCAAGATAATACAGGTACAAGGACAGTTCATACCCTCTTATCACATACTGAAATGCTCTTGTTTGGGAAGAACAACTATTGGAAAGAAAGGCTGGCTCAGTCTTTTAATGTTTACCTTTTTTTGTACTTACAGAGCTAAAATTGGCGACATAAATGCGGGTTAAATAGTCATCATTCTTCTGTAACTCTCATACATACACATACACAGGCACAGCTTTATAAAATCATTGGTTTCTGTAAGGTTTTTCATAAATACTTTGAGGTTTGTTTTTTTTTTTATCTTTCCTCCCACCTACCACCATTTATTCTAAATGAACATAAAGACTTTTGGAGACAAAGTCACTATACTATCTCTGTAGCTTTTGTGCCCTTGTCATTTCCATTGATGATTAAGAAGGGTTGCTTTAGAACAGTCATTTTCCATCTATTCTCCTGCGACTCAATGTCCTGTTTCTAGTACCAGTCATTATTTGGGCCTTTAATCACATACCTGACCCGAAACACTAAGAGACACTTTCATGAGAGGGATTTCTGAGAAACGTGTGCTTTATCTCAATATTTACAAGGACGGAGACAGTTTTGGTTTTATTTGAACATTGTAGCATCAGAGTTCAAATTACTGAAGTTTCACTAGTTGGGTTAAGATCTCTGATGTGATGTGGTATGGTGTGAGTTCAAATTCCAAATACTGAAAAATGAGCATAACTCTGAAAATAATGAGGTCTTATTTAATAAATTTAATCCAATTAAGTAAAAAATCCAACAGAAGCAATTTTTATTAAAATGAATAACTAATTGATTATGATATTCAGCATTATATTTGGGGGAATGAGAATTAATTATTTCATTCATTAATTATTTTTCCTTGTCAGAAGCTGCAAATATTGACATTTTCTAAGATATATATATATATATATAATAGGACATGCAACACTTAATTCTTTTCATTAGCAAAAACTGAATATTCCATGTTTCTTTTTTCTTTTAAAATAGAAATTATCTCTTACTCTCATTTGACCTTAATTTTCCACTCATATTTCACATTGAGAAAATCATGTGATACATGAACACCTTGAATCAGAGTTCTTCAAAATGAAGTGTTTGGAAATAAGCAGTATGTCATACTCTCAAGCTCTGCAGCCCCAGCCCTTTTCATCATCAATCCCTTGTTCTGTACACAAGCAGGATTCTCACTAACTTGGCAATAGATAGAAACAACCTCAAATGTTCTATAAATCCTTTGATTATATTATCCCCAGGTGACTGCATAGATAGCATTGCTGGAAAGTTCTGTTCCGGAAGAGATGAGCATCACAGAATGCCCCTTCTGGTGCTTAGTGGAAGAAACTTGAATGATGACAGCAGAGAAAGGAGGAGAACTTTTAAAAAGAGATTCCTTTGCAAGTCCTATTAAGCTGATTTGTACGGTGATTGCTTCATAGATCACAGAGTATCAGTGTCTCATCCATCAAAGGGCCAGGCTTCCTCAGGAACTGTACAACACATATTCCTGACTTAAAAAGTTTTTGAAATATTTTTTATAAGCAAGAAATTTTTAGCAAGTTTCCAAAGAGAAACCTTTTAGAAACGATGTTCTAATTAAAGCCAAGAAGAATTGCAACAACAGTTACATGTTAAATGTAATTTTAATCCTGTCTCCAATGTCCCACATAATGTCTGTGGTGAAAACACAGCTAGAGACCATATTTCATGAAGAAATTAAAGATAACACAAGCACTATAGTAAATACATTTCTATACTGAGCTTATAGCTTTCAGTAGGGCAATACAAGGCACATAACCAGGGACCAGTAGTTCAGAGCAGTAGGTGAAATCATCTTCAGTGCAAGCATGATGGCCTTAGTTCAACTTGCAGAAGAAAAAAATCATTTTGTGTGTGCATGCATGCATACACACACATGCGCACACACACTGTACATGAATACATATATACAGACACACACATACAAGCATACACAAACAATAAATAATAAATACAAAACAACAAGAGATTTCATTTTAAAGAAGAATTTGACTTAAATATTAAAAATACTAATTTTTATTTTGTATTTGAAGAATATCAAAATCTCTCTGTTCTTAGCCAAAGTATGGATGAAGTTTTCAGACTCTTACAGCAAGGTACACAATCATCACTACATCATATCTCTCTATATAATCCATGTAAGGACCTTGATTTTAGCTTTAATCTCTTTGCTTAATACTGACACATCACAATGTGAATATTGACCTGAGTGACATTTTGGCAGGATACAACTGTTTATTTTTATGGAAAATAGGTATTTTGTTTCCATCCTTTTAGCATCCCATATCGTTCCTATCTCCGACCCCATTCAGATTCCTCCTCTTTTCTTTCTGTCTCTCATTGATAAACAAATAGGCTCAAAGGGGACAAAAATAAATAAATTGAGTTAAAATAAGTATAACAAACACATAAAATGCTGAAAAGAAAGAAAAGAGGAACCCATGTAAAGCCATAGAAATAGACGTAGATGGAGACTCATTTGCACACTCAACAATCCAACAAAAACATAAAATGAAAGCCAAACTATTCATGTAAATTATATTTTGGTAAAAATAGAGAAAATATAAAAATTAAAAATAAAAATTAAATGAGCAAATGAAAATAAAAAAGCCCTGACATAACATTATGAAAGAAGGAACCTCCAAAGACATTGTGAAGTTCTTTTTCTGTTGTCCATTCACCATGGGGAGTGCAGCCTATCCTTAAGAGTAGCTTGTGTCCTCAGTGAGACTCCCTTGGAAAAATATAAGCTTTCAGTTGCCAGTTGTTATCAATTAAGATAGCTTCTTGGTGAGGAATGGGAACCTGTGTGCACTTCCGCTTTTAGCATTATGACTCCTGGTGAATACTTGTGTAGGCCCTGTGCACGATGACTCAGGCTCTATGAGCTCATTAATACAATGATCTTGTTGATTTAGAGGGTCTTGGTGTGCTCCATCCTATCTGAGTCTTAGACTCTTTTTTACTCCTCTTTCTCATGCTTCTGAGTCCTGAGGACAGGGATTTGGTGGAGACACACCCCATTTAGTACTGAGAGTTTCAAGGTCTCTCACTCTCCATGTTTCCTGACTATGGGGCTCTGTGTTTGTTCTCTTGTGCTGCAAGAGGAAGCTTCTGTGATGCCGAATGAGCATCTAGTAGAACAGTAATGTTTTGTTTTTACCCTAGGTCTCTGAGCTACCTAATATCAGGCGATTGGTAGTTTTAAAGACAAATTAATTTTGTTTTTCTATTTGCTTATATCTTTATATAAAATGTCAAGCCAACTTTATTATCCTGTGGAAAACTCACTTCCCCCCATTTGTGTCCTAACAAATAATGCTTGCCTGCAGGTCAGAGGGCAGAGCTAGTCAGTAGTTACCATAGAAGTCAAGCAATAGTGGCTCATGCCTTTAATACCAGCACTTGGGAGGTGGAGACAGTGAGTGTTAAGGTTGGGTATAGAGGATCTCAATGCTTTTGAATTCAGGAAGGAGACAGGTAGGAAGCAATCTACCTGGACTTGTGGACTTCAGGTTGTATCAGACATTGATTGATTGTCTCCAAATGTCCTGTGTCAACATTATCCCAGCATGTCTTTCAGACAGGACATATCGAAGGTCAATTATTTGGGATCTAGGTTGGTGGCATAGTCACAGTGCTATGAGCTTTGCTTGGTTATATAAGATGGTCAGTCTGGGCTTTCCCTTTCCTTCTGCTAGTAGACTGCACTTGGTTTCTACAAGACCTGATATATATCACCTAGCACAAAATTCAAATCCAAGTGGATCAAAGACATCAACATAAGACCAAATACACTGAACCTAATAGAAGAGAAATGGGGGATAGCTCCTTGAACACATTGGCACAGGATGCAACTTCCTGAATAGAACACCAATAACACGGGCACTAAGAACAATAAGTAAATGAGACCTCATAAAACTGAAACCTTCTGTAAGGTAAAGTACACCATCAAGAGGAAATTGCTTTAACAACTACACATTTAACAAGGGACTAATAACCAAAACCATGTAAAGAAGTCAAGAAACTAGACATCAACAAACCAAATAATCCAATTCAAAAAATGGAGTATGGATATGAACAGAGAATTCTCAACAAAGGAATTTCAAATGGCTGAGAAACAGTTCAAAAAATGTTCAACATCCTTAGCCATTGGGGAAATACAAATCAAAACCACTATGCCATTACACATTATATCTATAAAAAACACAAGTGGCAGCTCATGCTGGTAATAATGTGGAGCAAGGGGAACATTCTTCTATTGATGGTGGGAATGCACATGTGTACAGCCACTGTGGAAATCAACACAGTGATTCTTCATTAAATTGTTTATTGATCTATCTTAAGACCCAGCCATATACCATCCTTGGGCATATACCCAAAGGATACTCTATCATACCATAAGGACACTTGCTCAACTAAAATCAGAGTGGCTTTATTTTTAATAGTCAGAAACTGAAAACAACCTATATGCTCCTGAACCAAAGAATGGATAAAGAAAATATGGTACACAATGGGGAATTACTCAGCTGTTAAGAACAAGGACAGCATGAAATCTGCAGGTAAATTGATAGAACTAGAAAAAAAAACATCAGCATGAATAAGATAGCCAAGACCCAGAAAAACAGCATGGAATATACTCACTTATAAGTGGAATATTAGCTGATAAGTGAATGATAATCATGCTAAAAACAATAGATCAAAAAAGTCTAAGTAACAAGGAGAGTTCAAAGGGGGATAAATAAATCTCCCTGGGAAAAGAAAATAGAATAGGTATCATGGATGGTGGAAAAGGTGAGGGGACAGAAAAAGGAGGGATCAGGCCGGGGAGACAGATGAAGGGAGAAAGTACTATAGGAGAAACAAATATTGTGTGCATGTATTTTTTCATGTATCTCTACTCTGTCTTTTTATTTTTTAAAGATTTATTTTATTTTATTTTGTGTGTGTGTGTGTGTGTGTGTGTGTGTGTGTGTGTGTGTAGTTATGCCTAAGAGGATAGAAGAACACTTTTTATCCCTTGGACCACAACTTTCAGGTAGTTATGAACTGTGGAATGTGAATTCTAGAAAAAGGACCCAGACGTCTGGAAGGTCAGTAAGTGCTCTTAACTGCTGGGTCATCTCTCTATTACCTCCTTCTTTTCCTTGATCAAAGTTCTGACAGTGAAAGCTTTGAGTATTACCAAGTCTTCTGAAGCAACCGAACAACTACATGTTTAAGGCTAGGTTTGTAATTTACAACTCCAAAATAGCCTCAGGAACTGTGGCTAAAGTGCCTTTCCCACATTAGTGTCTCAGGTTGAACATCCACTATCATCTTTAGGTTATTTATAAGCTGCTAGCTGCTGTTTTTTTCTCCCTTATATTTTCTCCATGCTACTGACTTTCTATCAGAAGGCTGTTTTAAAAAATTGTGCCTTAAAATTTCAGTCAGCCCTGACATTTCTTCTCTAATTTTTAGATTTTGTCCTAATGGTGATCATGTCTCTTCCAATATGGTACTGAAAATATTCATTCATGTCACTCAGCGTGGTACAGCAGAAACTGCAATCCATTTCATTCAGAGAAATGCCTGATTGGGAATCTTCTTTCTTTTTCTTTTCTTTTCTTTTCTTTTCTTTTCTTCCCTTCTTTCTTCTTTCCTTCCTTCTTTTCTTCTCACACCCCTCTTCCTCCTGTCCATCTTTCTTTCTCCCTTTTTTTTGTGATCACTCCAGTCTTGAACTATTACTAAGTGTTATAAATGTGGGTGCTTAAGAACTATCATAATTCTGTGATTGTGCTTCATTGTGCTTTCATTGCTTTACTGTAGCTCTACTTCTTTCCTTTCCTTCCCTTCATGAGATGTCCCTGTTGAACTTAGTGAAGAATAGGAAATTATACAGCAAAAGAATTTTTTTGTTTTTTTATTTAATGATCATTTATTAAAATCTATAAGATTTCAATATTATTTTATATCATTAGAAGCTACAGATTATGATAGAAGACTTATTTCTTAGTCTCAGAGTTTTGTTTTATTTTAGGAACTGTCATATGGCTTTGTGAACCTTGTCTTTTTTAAAAAAAAAATCTGTAGTATTTTGTCATATGTATTATATGCTATACTGAGAAAAATGAAGTAATGTTGTATTAGTTATAAGACAAAGGAGGTAATGACAAAATGAGTTTCATAATAAAAATCCATCTGCAAGGTTAAGTTTTACTGGGTTCTGCAATGAGGAGAACTTCCCAAGGATCCAGGGCATTTCTTCACATATGTCATTTTATTTCAGCAATGATTTAGTTATTATAATCAATGCAACTGACAGAAACATTCTCTAAAGCTCCTGAGAACAATATGCAATATGAGTGATACATGGAACTGGATTTTTAAAAAAAGAGTTTTATAATTTAGGCACATGAGTTTTTACATAGTATGTTTGCACAAAGAATAAAACCAACCAGTATCTTAAACTCCATTTTGAAAATTGATATTAGGAAATTGGTAGATCATTAGTAACTCTGCCTTGCACAGAGAATTTCCCTCCATGAATCTTACTGAGGAGATGCAATGACCAAGACAACTTGTAAACTGAAATACCTGATTGGGCACCTGCTTAAAGTCTCAGAGGGTAAGTCTTTGACCATTGTGGTAGGGAGCATGACAGAAGGCAGGAGGCCGGGAATTGGAGCAGAAGCTGAAAGAAACATCTTGTCTGAAAATTGGAAACACGGAGAAGAGATAGACATTGACACACCTCCTCCAAGAAGGTCACACCTCCTACTCATTGAATAAAACTGTTCCATCAACTCGGAGCCAATTTTTAAAATGGTGAGAAAATGTGTGTGGAGGGGTGTGGGGCAATTCTCCTTCAAACCTGCACATTCTACAATGAATATAGAAGCACGTGGATTGCTCAAGGTGGGGAGAACAAGTTGCTACTGAGTCTTCAGCCTTAAACAGAAGTTTGCATCACCCTTTTAGGTGCTCAAGGAAAATCATGGAAGGGGTAGAAAAAAGGTAAGAGGCAGATGATAAGAAGGGTGTTTATGAAACGCTGTCTTCTGGTACATCTCAGCTAATACTTTCCTGATCTCACAGCACATGTGGCTACCAGCAATGGACTCACAAAGGACTGCTCCTGTCAATGGGCAACCATAGCTTATTGATCCCCCACCCCTTAAACAGAACAATTGGTTAAGGAAAATTTTTGATTTAGGGGAAGCATTCTCTTCAGTTAAGTAACCACTGACGGAACTATCATGTTCAAATGTGGACTTTGTAGTCTTTTGTCTCTCCTATGACCCTTGTTAAACTCAGAATAAAACAACAACAACAACAAAAATGTTAATAGTAAGGCTCTCCCAGAGATGAGTGGACTTTAATAGCGGCTGGGGGAGGTGTAGAGAGAGTAGGGTAACATAAATAAGAATGAACTGTAACAGGTATAATCTCATCAAATAAAATTTACAAAGAAAAGTTATAAAAAAGCACACACCACATACTAGTGTACTCTAAGAGGAAAGCATATTATGTTCATCATCACATAGCAATAATGAATGTTCACCATGTTTCCAGTGAGCAGAAACAACAAATAATACTTAAATTTAAAAGGGATGCCTTCTTAACTATGCAAATTGTTTATCACCAAATTCTATCTTTTAATCTTTATAATTTTGACCTTCAAAAAGTCTTCATAGCTTTAAAATCGATGTATAGCTCCAGAAAGAAAGTTTCTATAGTTACAAAAATACATAATATAGGACAGAAAATCATTAACATTATATTCTTATTAAATCATATATTTATAAATTAAATGTCATGTTCAGTTGTATAAAATCTAATATCACTATGGATGCAAACTTCTGAGTATGTCTATAAGATTTTCTAGATAGGTTTAATGAAGTCAACTGATCCACCACAAATGTGAGCCATAGAATCACATGGGCTGTGTTGCTAAAATAAGTAAAAAGCAGAAAGCACATGTAAAATCCATATGAACATGTTCCTCAAATTCCTGACAGAATATTATCCCATCATGACTAATTTAGCTTTGAAATGAGATCCAAATAAACCCTTCATTCCTTGAGTTGCTTTGGTAGGTATGTGTCACAATGAATAGTTAAGTTATTAAGGCGGGTTCTAAATTAAATTACCTGTTGATATAATAATCAGATTTCATCAGTCTCTTTTCAATTGAATATTTGTCTATAGGTTTATTGATTTATAAAGAGTATTAATGTCTACTATACTCCTGATATTTAGCTATAACTTAGACTACTTTTTCTATTACTAATACATTAATTTTGCGTTACTATTAGATTCTATCAGTAACTTTAGTTGTAGTCTTCATCTATTTCAATATCTTGGACCATTATTTTTAAAGATGTATTTGTGTGTGAGCGAGTGTGTGTGTGTGTGTGTGTGTGTGTGTGTGTGTGAGTAAACATGGGTATGGGTAGTCACAGAGGCCAGACACTTTATGAGAACCCATGGAGATAATTTTACAGGCATATGTAAGAGACAAGGCATGGGTTCTGTAAACTCATCTTCAGTCCTCATAATGGCAGCAAGATTTGAAGACTCTAAGCTGTCTCTCCAGTGTCCCTGCTCCCATATACCTCATGCCACCTTAACTGACGGGAACCACTGTGAAGCATGTGTAGGGCATTTATTTTAATCTCTGCAGTGCAGAGTATTTAGGTAAACCAGACTCTCAGAAAGCTGACATTCTGCTTGTGTGGGAGTATTGTCTGACAGACTAATGGATAAATGACATATTTAAACAATTTCACTATATTAAAGGTGTTTGTCTAAAGCATTTTGAGGTTACTTTATTCGCTACAAGAAATGACATATTGTAGAAACTCACAGCTGATGCTCTTTAACTTGTCAATTTTATTTTTAGAAACAGTTTTGAAAAGTCAGTTCTATAACCAATCTGTTTTTCCATGTTTTACATATTCTGTTTCCTTGGACTGAGACCTTCTTGGAGGGTATCATATTAATGTTCATAAATTAGATATACAACTATTAATATTTTATTTCTCATTAAAATGATTGTTACTGCCAAATCAAGTTGAATACAGCTCTCAACTGACATTGATATCAAGAACATCTCTTGCTTTCGGTTTCCTTAGCATATAAAATTTTAAATATGTGTCTTTGCCTCACTTTTGTTTCTCAAATCAAAATTTTCCTGACTAATTTGTTTGTTTTTTTTTTTCTCTTCTTAATTGTTGATGTGAACAGAGGCTAGGTTAATCCTCTCTATTATGGATTTGATGGATTCTTCCTGCCTTCGGAAATTATATTACTGTTCATGCAGTAATATACTGGTCATACAGCCATTTCAATGTGGGTAGAAAGCTATTTTTCAGGATAAGAAAAAAGAGAGGCTCCTGCTCATAACAGGCTATTGTTAACCCTTATATGCCAATATATTTGTTTAGAAACTTCGTTTAATTCTCCAGAGTCAACATTTCTTACAGAAAGTCCTAGACAAAACCCTAAACAGCTACAGTATTAGCATTTTGACTTTGTTATTGAAGCTCACTTGTAAAGTAGAAATAATGATTTATTCTGAAACAATTTTCTCTTATTTATTATCGATATTGACAAATCCCCTGATTATCAATGCTTTCACAAAGTCACTAACGTGTGTATATATCTAACACGAACATGCATGCATGAATCAGCTTGTTTTCATTCAATGCATTTTACCATTCATAAGATGCCAATGATTTCAAAGCACGCATTTTTATGCATTACTAAGATAAACCAAAAGTTTATGAAGTACACAATAAAAATTAATTAATTCAAGATAAAATTAAATTCTTAACCATAAGATGATAAGAAATCAAAGAAGTAACATTGAGCATGGACAACAACCTAAAGAACTAAAAATGTCTCCATCAGTTCAGATACTAAGGGTGGGGCTTTAGAGAGGAATGCTCATATATGACTGAGAACGAAATTGGGCTGAGTAATCTGGGAGAATTATTTTCAGGCAGGATGATATGAAAGTGAAATGAAGAGCAGGAAGAGCAAAGACCAATACAAGCCGGAAGTAGTAGAGAAGTCAATGTAGGAAGAAGCTTTGGCTCCTTCTCTGATAAGTGAGGATCCAGCAGAGCAGTACATAGACAGAATTACTTTAAGAGGAAACCAGAACAACACGAGGTTTTCTTTATTCGGGGTGAGCACAACTTTAAAACTTTCTCCTCACGAGAAAATTTATATAGCTTACAGACAACTCAATGTAACTCCAAACTTCAGTATGATCTTTTATGATCAGAAAGGAGTTTTCTGTTCTATTGTCACCTGAAACATTTATTGGGATAACTGCATATAAAATGGTTTAATTTTTCAAGGCACCGTCTTCTATAGAAGTGGAAACAGTCTACATTACTGAGGCAATGGATATGAAGAAGGGAATTTTCACTATTTGTGTCTTCTGAGTTCCTTTACTTATGAGAACTGTCAACTCAAAAATGCCAGTAGACTACACTTAAGAAAGGTGATTAATGATATATCTAGCACTCAGAAAGAACATACAATTAAATGAAGGAAACTGGAAACTATGTTTTAAACATACAGATAAATTGCCTAAAGATATTCCTACTCAAATAGAAATGTGCGAATCAACCAACAGCGAGCCTAGGACAACTATCAAAAATTATGCTAAAGAGGTCAGGATAATATTAATTAAATAAAGTTTTGAACTGAAGAAAAATAAATCATACAAAATGGAAACCTTATAGATGAAAACTACAAAGGCTGATTTGATGACTCAAACATTCAATCAAACAAGCAGAATAAAAAATGAAAAGATCAATAAAAGCTTTTAAGATCATTCAGTGTTGTTTTGTATGCCAGTGTGCTCAATATGGATGCCACAATGGAAAAGAAAATGTCAAAACCTGGTTTATAAAACAGTGCAAGATTTCCTAAATTTGGATTTTCTAATCCCAAGATTCCAACAATTATTACATAATAAAAATACTAAGAACAAACTATCACACAATGAAATAAAAATTGTTAAATAAAAAGTATGGATAAATCATTTTTAATTATCTACATGATAATAGACAATTTGGAAAGAAACATATCTCCCTCTGCACAGGATAAGCTCTTTAAAGATATAGGGAGATGATTTCTCATAGAAAGATATGAATCTGGCCTGAGTGGAATCTTAAACAAAAAAAATGTTAAAAGGAATAATTGTAACAAGTCAACAAAACGAAAACAAATAATCCCCTTGCAAAACCAGACAAATTAAACAGCAAAGGTCTTCTGTGGAACACAGATAATATTCAGCAAGTTTGTCACTAGATCCAGATTTTAAGAAATGCTAAAGGATAATATTTATTTAGAAACAAATTAAGAATATGAAGCATTACAAAAAGCAGAAGAGAGAGAAAAAATTGCAAAAATGATAAATTATCCATTATGCTTCAAACTAAAAATAAATGAAACACAAAGGATTACAGGAAAAAGAAAAGAGAATAATTATAAGAAAAAAATCAATTATGAAAACGACAAGAAGGTATTTATATGCAAACAACTCAAATTGTCCAGCCCGAAATAGTGTTTAGAGGTCTGAAGTACTTCTGCCCTTCGTCCCTTCCAACCCTTTGTCTCTTTTAAATTGTGGAGGCAATCGGCGAACCCTGCCCTGTGGCTTCCTTAGTCTCAGCAAGAACAAGTCATTTTCTTTTATCTTAAACGGCTTTGTCTCCAGCTAGAGAAATTATCCTCCTTATAAAGTTCCAAACTGAGACTAAGTCCACATGGATAATCCTGCAGTCTGTTGCTACCTTTTAACTTACCTCATATCAAACATTTGCAAAGGATGTATATATGTATGTATGTTTTCCTGAAGTGAAAAGTTCACAAATTTCTCAAAAAATGCTGTGCTTTAAGAGTGTAATTTTGGTATTCACCATGTTATATGCAATATGTATAGGTAAAAACTTGTGTGTGATACA
Source organism: Bramus lutescens (assembly GCA_001685075.1). NCBI lineage: Eukaryota > Metazoa > Chordata > Mammalia > Rodentia > Cricetidae > Bramus > Bramus lutescens. The sequence continues at coordinate 102,217 of LOEQ01002957.1, read as the reverse complement.
AAACTGTAAATCCAGAAGTTACAGAGGAATATTGGTCTAAACATAACTGAACAAAATTAATCTTAATTTTAGTTTTTTTCTTCTTAAAGTTTTAAGTCGGTTATGTTTTATCAGCTATCTTTGGAAATAAATTAAATCACAGTATTTTGTCCTCTGTATTTACTAATAAAGAAGACTGTAACTATAGAGAGAACATTATTAATTAGACTTGCCTTTGCCTGAAGAAAACCCATTCCTTGTCACCATCCCACATCATACATCTTCACATGTCACGCTCATTAGAGATGGTGCTTTGTGGGGACACAACATTGATTAGCATGTTGAAAGCACCTTTGTACTTGTGTGATAAGTTCTTACAAAGTACAGAGGCAGCTAAGAGCAGTGCTATAATCTTAAAATAAACACATTCATTCATCTTAAGGAACTAGTTATAAAGTTTCTACTATAATGTACTTAACTTTTTCAGACCATTAGAAAACACAGAGGAATTTAAATAAGCAACTGCTTTTGTGGGATCCATAGGTTAGATGCTGTGCTTTGACTGCTTAAGTGTATAGAAGTTTTCTGATACCTGAATGAGTAAGCACAACAAATTATTGAGGCTGGTATTTCTAGTGAAAACAGCATCTTGACCATCCTTTCTGACATCACCATTAACATCTTTCCTATTTGGTCACTCTTGTAAAATCTCCTTTATCATAAAAGGAAGAATAGAGGCAAAATATTTCTATTTAAAATTAATTTTCTAATATATCAGCTTGTGAGGAAACTTCATTTTATGAACACTAAATGTTAAATGTGTAATTAAAGAAAAATGTGATAGTTTCAGCTAGTGCTTAAGCTATTAATTACATATTGCTAGGAGTTACAGGTAAAATATTTATGATATAGAGTATGGATTGTTTTTAGAGGTTTGATATCAATCCATTCAATATCAATGTAATACTTTAACCCAGATTTCCGTATGTTTCTTGAGGTGATTTTGTTATAAGCCAAAACATATTATTGCAGGTAAATCTTTTGTAAAAGGAATAGCAGATGATTTATACCACCATAAGGCAATACATACTAAAAATGGCCTAAGTCAAGAGGTGACATTGGCAAAACGATATACAATAATAATAATAATAATGTACCATGACTACTAACTCACATGTAGATCACATGTAGACCTATAATACTGTGACCATAATTCATAAAATAGCTGACCCTAAAAAACACTGGACAGTTTCATCAAAGGATGTTTAATTTTGGGGGCTGGAGGTAATTTTGCATAGAGCCCTTATCTGCCTACCACAAGACAAACAGTTTGCCCCTTAGGAGCTGCCTATTTAGATTTTATTGTGTTTTTTGTTTCTGTTTTGTTTTGACAGGGATTCTTATTAATCTTTTGCTTGCCAAGTAATAATGTTTCCTGATTGTCCATTGAACTTTAGGGATCCCCCTATCCCTGTCTCTCCAATAGCAAGGAATAAACACTTTGGATATGGTACTTTCAGTGATAATATTCCTCAAATTCTGATGTGCTTGAATTCTTGGTCCGCACTTGTGGAACTGTTGAAGAAGGCAATAGGTACTTTAGAAGCATGCTCTTGCTGGAAAAAAAAAAAAAAACACGTCATCGTGGTAGACTTTGTGATTTTTATAGACTCTTCCTTCTGTTTGTTCTATTTCTCTGTTTCTTGTGTGTTATCATCCAGCTTCCAGCTCTTGGCCCCATATCTTCCTGAGTATGTCCAAGCCTTCCCCACCATGATATAGACTATAATTCAGGTACCACAATCTGAAACAAACCCTTTCTTCTCTCAGCTGCATTTTGAGTTGTTTTATTACATCTGTGAAACAGTAACTGATCACTGAATCATATTTTATCATGTGTACTGGCAATCAAGCTTTGATGTTTATACCAGCAAGGAAAACACTTTACTGTTTGGGCTTTACCGTCAAGGCTGAAGGAGATTCCTTGAACAATAAATCAAAGAAATAAAATTGATGAATGATTCAAAAATTATTAATCACTATTCATTAAATTGTACTACTAAAGAGAGACTTTTAAAGGCAAAGTCAAAGAACATATTTAGAAAGCGCAGTGCTGAATATAATTTTTTATTTATTTTGGGACTACATCAGCATATCTTCAATTCAGTCAAAAAATTAGAACCACATAATGTCCTCAAGCAACATAAGTTGTAATTAGACAAGGGAAGGACAACTATAATATAAAATAGCAATGTGAGCATATATACATACATATATACAATACATATAGTACATATACATGTATAGATATATAGCACTGCCATTTAATAAAACAATGAAATATATATATATATATATATATATATAAAGAACAAATACATATTCCTAAAATTTCTAGCTGTATTAACTTCCCAAATAGAAAAACATAGTTAATAAAAGAGATGTGATTCTTTTACACTTGCAACACTCTGTGTGTTAGGGTTATGTAGCTAGTTCCTATAAATTAAAAGATTCCCCCAAGGGGAGGATTGCAAAATTGAGAAAGGAAATGAAATGTCCCAAGATTAGAGAACTTAATATTTTCAAAAGAGTCATGAATGTAAGGAGGATACAACACTGTGGGGGCTCTTTCCAAGTTTATATAATTGATAAGCAACTGTGGAGGGAGACCAGACTGTGCATATGGAACATCTAGAGATGAGGCTGCCGTGAGTGAGCACCCACTTTCTGTTGATGCATTTATCTTTGATCACCCAAAGCCCTGTGTGTAACATTTATGTCATAGGGTCAGCAAACTGAAGTGGAATCATTTTGTGATCTGTGGTGAGTAAACGTTAGTTTACATCTTCCAATAAAAATCTTCACAAGAATTATGTATAGAATTACATCTTGTATAGTAGAGCATCAGGCAACTTCTTATATGCAGTTTCTAATTTAGAGATAAAACATGCTGGGTTATCAGTAATTAAATATCTGACAAACAATGATGTTTCTCTTTGGGCATCACATATAACACTGTATGACATGGATCCAAATATATTATTAAATAAAACCATACACCCATAATATTACTATAAGTCTGAAGAACCTTTATTTCCAAATAATAGTCTTAACTCATATTGACACAGGCTATACAAGATATGATTTTTTAAATAAGGAAAACGGCAAGAAGTAAACATACCTAGAAATTAGTGTCTAAAATGTAGGAACATTAAGGAAGAATGTCCATAAGTGTTCATGGTTAATCCACAAATGGGAAGGATTTGCAGACTGGCTTGGTTCCTGCACCCTTTCTTGTGGCAGAGTGGCAGATACAATAATGAAGAACTACAACATAAGTGGAGAAAAAGGACATTTTTATAGTTTCTTATATTTTAGTGGATTAACTGTTGGTCTGCAGAGAATTAAGGCGCACAACACAAATATTTGTAAGTAATTAGAAATAACTTGCATTAAATTTCGACAGTGATAATACCTGCTGTTTTCTATCACTCCTTCCTAATCTTAAAAATACATCTTTAGCTTTGCAATGAACTTGTGTCACATTGGTGTGTTTGTCCCTTTTTATTTTCTGTTAATAAAGTATGTCATGAAAGCAACTCAAGGAAAGGTGCGTACTTTCACTCACCAGGATGGTTCGACGTGGTAGGAATGTGACAGCAGTGGAGACTGAAGCAGATTGTGGCTTACACAGCCACAATCGGAACCAGGAGAATTGTGAGTAAACACAACAACTAGGTTCTGTGTCCACACTTACACTTCCTAAGATGCCAGGGAGGGAGTGGGCTACACAGCTCAATGCACTGAGCTAAAATGATATCTCACAAGAATACCCATTTTCTAGGCGATTGTAGATTCTGACAAGTTGAAACAAAACATTAAACACCATATCAGCAAACTCAGTATATGCTATTTTCTTTTTACATTGACCAGAATTTCAGGCCTTATTAAAATATTTTGTTTATTTGTATCAGAGATTAGGTTTATGGATTGAGATAATCTATGGCCATATATGTCGGGTGGTCTAAAATTATATATGCATATATTTATTTAAAAATTATACATGCATATTTATCTGAAGAATGCAGTACTCACTGTGCGGTTAATGGTATCTCTAAATAAAAAATGATAGTGGTGATTTTTTTCTCTCACAGTCTCCATTTTCCCCGAATGAGAAATTAAATGACACCCACCAGTCATTAAACACTCTAGGTAGGGCTTGTGGTTTTATAGTTCATCCATGGCTCCCTTCTTGCCTTTGTCATCAAAGTGCATCTGAATGTCTACTGGCAGGGCTGAGTGAGTGTGAAAGCCAGATTGTCATGTGATTAGTTTTATAGGAGGGCTCTAGAGTGTCTTTCCATTTGAATATGAATCTCAGATTTAAAATCCTAAAATAAATAAATCTTTTGCTTATTCATTATCAGGGATTAGGCATGTGGGTTTAGATAATCTACCACTGACTCTGTTGGCCCAAGGAAATGAATGACTTCCAAAATTAAGTCAGAGCAGTGGGGGATATATTAGATCAGTGACTCCATGCATGGGGAATGCTTTGGCATCCCTTTAAGATTCAATACCCATTGATATAACATTCCAATTAGAATGTAATCTCTGGGGGCTTGTCCTAGACCTTATTTCCTAACACATTTCCCAGTTTAGTCAAAATTTCCCAAGACATAGCTTAAACCTTAGTAGAAATATGTTATCTTGCTTTAAACCACTGAATTAATACTGGGAAGAATATTTCTTAATAGAGTACTTTCTTTTGCTTTACATGTTTTCGAAATATTTTTTATATCATTTTAGGGTTTTTTTTGTTATTTTTTTAAATAGGGACTAGCATAGAAAGATTTCCTATTCCACCCTTCGGTTCACTAATGAATCTGAGCATAAATGCTGTGTCCAACTCCGACTTTTTTTTGTCTGTGTCAGTTAAGCAGAGATAAAATATACATCAGTTAGGAAGAGAAAAAAAATGCTCAAAAGGCTGAACTTGTGTTTGCTGTAATGAGAACCAATTCTTTCCTATCTTTTCTACAGACATAAAAGGTATCCGATACTCAGGCAAGTTTCCAATTACAGGCAAAGACAGGTCTCACTTGTACGACGTAATCACTTGTGGCAGTGTCATTTCTAGGTTATAAACGTGCTTTGTCAGTTGATATTTTTTTCCTACCAGCCTCGAAACAGCCATTTGCAGAATGCTTGCATCTCTCCACCTATCTCATGCAGCTATAATAATAATATAAATAAAAATACATTTCTATGTACTCTCAAGCATAATTAACTTTGCCTGAAGTATGTCCCTCCTCCCCCCCCCTCTCTCTCTCTCTCTCTCTTTCCTTCCCTTGTTTCTCTGTCATTATAAATTCTTCCAGGGGTCTTGTTTCAGTATATCCAATAAAACTCCCTTCTTAATCTAAATTCACATGTCCAGAAATGCACACAAACTCACACAAATTTCTTCATGAAACAGAGACAAGGGCTATTTCACCAGCAGCTCTTCCCCTCATTTAAGTCTTTTTCCACATATTTCTATTTTAATTAAATAGTAAGTATAATTACAAGATATGTTGATGGCTAAAAGTGGCCTGAATCATGTTTGAGAATGTGTTCTTCCATATATTGCATAAACAGTACATTCTCTGTAAATATCCTTTAATAAATACTGTAATGTAATTAAAAAAAAATATATATATATATGAGACTGTTGTGGAAGTGTGTATAACTGGTATAAGGTACAATGATATCCTCTGATATCCTCAACTTTAAGAAAAAACTACTACACTTAATTTTCGGATGTTTGATTATCTACCTACAAATTTAGCATTTACTGATTTAAATTCAGCATAAACAATATAAAGATTAAAACAATTGCTCAAATGCATATTTTCTTGCTATCTTTTTTACTTGTACTAGAGCAGATACTATAAACATATGATAAATAGATATAATAAATTGAAAGTGCAGGTTTCCTTATTTTAACAAAGTCAATATAGTGTATACAGTTTCTACATGGTAGTGTCATTCAAGGTTCTGGCTCAAACAAGTTCTCAAGAGTACCAACTGCTCTGTAACCAGGTCAGTTCTGAAAGGGAAAAGGTCCAAGCTGCTACTGCAGTGTTGTAGATGTTTGAGTGTCATTGACTCTGGATGGAGGAACAAAGAAGAATAATCATTTTCTCAACAGGCAATTTAAGGAAATGGCAGAGACTGCTTGTCAGGTCACTGGAGAAGCAAAGGCTAATTGAAAAGAGGATCTACAAAAGAAACATGGAAAATGAAAAGGATTCAATTAAAAAAATGTGTCTCTCAGATATACAAAGATCAGTTTCTGATGGGAAATCTGAGAACTATGGAAACACAAAACCCTGATTAGACTTTTGAAAAATTTTGAACAAGGTATAACATAATGATTTGAAGAAAATATTGATACATGTATTGATACAGTGGAAAAATACGAGTAATCAGAAAATATATACCAACTTCTTATTCTTTGATTATGAATCACGAAGTTTTAAAATGCACCTTTCCTCTAAATGTTACGTTATTATTTTCTCAAATTGTCTATTTAAAATGTTAATCTGTAATAAGAATTTAATTTTTCGTTCATGTCTACATTCTCAATGCTCAGTAACACAAATTATACCGAAACTATACCAGATCTTTGCTACTCAAGGATGATATCAGATGCTGAGATTTGATGTTTGAGACGATTCATCTATAACACAAAGAAATCATGGAAAAAATTCATTAAATTAATTTTTTATGAAAAAGCAGCTACCTTTCAAAGGAGCAAGCACTATCCAATAAAATATATAATTAGATTAAGGAAAGGTATTTTAAATTAAATCATAAATGGATGTAATAATGAGATGCAATGGAATAATATACCCTGTTTATGACTGATAAATCTCAAACCTATTTCAAAATAATTTATAATTCAGGCTCACCCACTAAAAATAGAAGATGCACAAACTATTATTTTTACACCCATATTTTATTAAGTTATTTAAACACTAATTTTCTGTAAATCATTCAAAGAGAATTAATGAGAAGTTTCAATTTTGTTACCTGGATGAGTAAATGAGTGTTCTTTATTTATATATAAAATAGTTTAAATTGATATATTCATATAAAATTAAAAATCTCATTATATGTGCAAAACATCCTACTTTGTAAGTGTCCACTTTTACCAAAATACCACAAACAATAGAAAATTTTATTTATAGTAAAATAGAAAGAAAATGATTTTTCTTTTAATTTTAGTACCTTTATATCACAAATTTAATTAGGAGAACCTGTGGATGTTACTACATCTAATTAACAGTGGAAATTTAACTTACTTTAAATAAGAATGTTCAGATGTTTGGTGCCTTGAATTTTGAATTCAGATATGGAATGAATCATACTGGGTAACAGTTAGAACCCTCTGTGATTTTAACTGGCCTTGAATTATCTTTCACAGATGGTCAGGTTGTTAAGCAGATGGAAATTTTCTTGACCTTTAAAAATCTTTGTTTTCCTCTCCATAATTACCTGTGGCTTAAAATGGATCAAGTTCTGAACTTCCTATAATTGACTTTTATATTTCTAACCTATGTCTACCTTAAAAATTTCTTACATGATGAAGATACACTTTGAAAATATTTTTATGAAATGAAATTTGTTTTGGACAAGGAGTTTTGTCTTAGTTTAGTGTCTGAACTAAAGATGTCCCTTTCTTAGAACAGTATATGGATGGACAGGACACTTTTATTATTACCAAGATGAACTTTGTATTTTCCTAGAACCGGGTGTGAAGTGAGGCTCACGATACTATTAAAGAATAAAGTGATTATCTGCTATAAAGAAACAGGATTTTGAACAAATGGCCTCTGATTTGATCTGGCTGTTGAAAATAAGCATCGTGTTCACAATCTTATTGCTTCATGAGATCCTTTGGAGTACGTTGAAACTGGTAGGCATGTTGTGTTTATAGAGTAGCTATTGTACAATGTTAACTGATTATTTCTCTCAAGTCTAAAATACATATACCAAATTATCTTGTTAATGGGATAGTTTTCATTAACAATGTCTGAGACTTTCCCTTATAATTTAGAGTGGGTTACTTTCTTTAGACTGACATTGTGAAATAACATAATCTGTGTATTTATACATAATGGAAATCTAATTTTCATAGTTTAGGAATCTGGGAAGCCCATGACTAAAGCTCTAGCAAATTGATGAAAACTCACTTCCTGGTTCTTTAGAGTATTTCTTTGTCTGTTATCAAGGACAAGGAAAGAACCGATTCTTCATCCAGGTACTAGAATACTATGTAAATAATGAGTAGTCCACCTTCATGATGCAGTCACTCTATAACCCACCCTTTACTCTCTAGTATAAATTCCACATGTAAAAGCCCTACAAAGACAATATTTGTAACACACAAGAATTACAAGAAAAGGGAGATTATGAGCATAATATTTATCTTTCTGAAAATAAACTAATAAGACAGCAAATGTCTCATGACCTAAGCACAAATATTTCAAAGCAACACAGCCCCAATTTCATTTTAAATTAACACTATCCCTCACAAGGCCCATGACAGCTATCTCTGACCTTAAATCCACATTTCCTTTGCTCCATTCCAATAGTAACTTCTCTGTAGGATGACCAAAGTCATTTATTTAATTCTTTATTTCTTGCAACAAATTTCTTAACTCCTGTTTTATATTAAAATGCATAGGAAGTCCCTCCTAGTTTATCTACACAATGACCCTTCATCAACCTCCTTTAATAACAACTTTGATTTTAAGCTTCTCTCATCTGTGATTGTCATTCATCCCTGTCATCTTCCCTTGTGTATGACAACAACAGATCATGCCTCTAAATCACTGTTATTGTCATATCCCTATCCTGAAGTGCTTTGACTCCAAAGTCATGGCTGCTTATCATCACATATTGATTTAACTCTTTCTCCCGCTCATATCCTGTTTTATTCATTTTTCTGATTCTCCCATTGTGGGATTGATATTTTTTGGATCTTTGTTTTATTTGGGTATTATATTTCTTTAACCAGAGAATCCTTCCATAGATTCCAGAGATTTTATCCCTCAGAATATTATTTCATTTCTTCATCATCCTATTTAATATTATACAGAAATTATATACTTGAAAATATTTAATTTTATAAATGAAAATGAAAATAATTCAATATTTCTTAGTTTACAAATCATAACTAATTTCCATTCATAGCAATATTGAAGTATAAGCAAAATAAATCCTGTCCTTTCCAACTAGCCTTTTGGTTGGGTTGCTTCATCACAATAATACAAACTTTAACTCAAACAAATTGATACCAGCATAGTGGAGTATTCCTGTGACAGACTTGACCATATTTTTGGGAGGACTGGATGGATCTTTGGAACCTTGGGCTATAAGAGCCATTGAGTGTTGGGAGACCTCAGAGCGATGTTTTGTGGAAACTTGGAAGAAAAGAAGATCAAGAGAAGTGAAGAAGTTGAAGACACAGTTTATGAAGTTTCAGAGGGAACTGTAAAGTCACTATCAGGTCTACTTGTTATTTCGAATTAAGATCCTAAGGTTCTGGTTAGCTGGGCTGAAGAATCAGCTATGATTAACAAGATACCAGAACTACTGAAGAGAAACCTATATTTTATTAAGATAGCTGATGTTAGTCAGCTAGAGCTAAGAAATTAGCTGTAATTAACAAGAGACCTGTTGTTCGTTGTTTATGCTCTTTTGGGGGATCCGCCATCCAGCTCCCAAATAAATAAATCATGGAGACTTATTTCAAAACACTTTAAAAACACTCAGACTTAGCTTGGCTTGTTGCTTGTCAGCTTTTTTTTTTTCTTAACTTTAAATTATCTCATATATATTTTGCCTCTGGGCTTCTTCCTTTTCTTCTTTATATCCTGCTTTCCCTCTTACTTCATGACTGGTTGGGTGGCTGAATGGCCACCCCCGATATCCTCCTCTCCTTGTGTTATCTTACTCCTTCCCTGATCATTTTCTTCAAGATTTCTCCTCATATTTATCCTCTCTGCCTGCTAGCCCACCTATTCCTAGCTCCAGCCTCACTGTTGGTCATTCAACTCTTTATTAGATCATCAATTGTTTTAGACAGGCACAGTCAACACAGCTCACAGAGTTTAACAAAATAACATAAGTCAAAGCAACACACCTTAAAATAATATTCCCCAACAGAGACCAGCAACACTGAGGTGAAATCTTCTGGGAAGTGTTTCCTGAGAGCACAGAGAAACTGTTCCAGAGGTTACCAAAGTTGTATTTGCAGTTATGCTTGGTCAAGTACAAACGACACTCAGGTGGTACTGATTCTGACGACATGAAGGGGTCATGGAGAGCATTAGAGACCTGGCACCATGAGGGGAGCCCATGAGAGGCTACTGCTGAAAGTGAGCCCAGTAGTAGCAGAATACCTCCTAGTTTCTCAAATACCAATATTATAGGATGACCACCAAGATTAGCAGTGTAGTGGACACAGCTGGAGCCTAGAAGACTATCTGTGTGTACTGCAAAGGATAGAAATGACCCAAGCCTTTTGGAGGAGTTCAGAAGGTCATGAGTGAATCCTAGATACTGGGCAGTTGAAATTTTGTTTTGTTTTGCTTTATTTGATTGTGACAGTGGCCTGATTCCCCCCCCCCTTTGAAGTAATAAAATATTTTACTAGAGCCCACAGTTGAGAGACTTTGAATTTTAAAAGACTTTATATTTTTAATGAGATTGCCTATTTTAAAGAAACTGAAATATTACTGTATTTGAATTTAATTTGTAAAGACTGTAGGACTTTTAAAGTTATTTAAGATCAGAGTGATGACCAAGAAAGGAAGAGTTGTAAATCAATAGTGATGTGTTTGTGTGTCAAGTTGACAAGGGGTCAGTTTTACTGCTCGTTTGTGAGTCAACTGACACAAGCTAGACTCATTAGAGGAAGAAGACTCAGCTGCGGAAACGCCTCAATGAGATCAAGCTGTAAGGCGTGTTCTCAGTTAGTGATCAGTGGGATAGGGTCCAGTCCACAGTGGGTGGTAACATCCCAGGTCTTGGGTTCTATAAGAAGATGAGCTGAATAAGCCAGGGAAAGTAAGCCAGTAAGCAGCACCCCCCTCCATGGCCTCTGCACCAGCTCCTTCCTCCAGGATCCTTCCCTGTTTGAATTCCTGTCCTGATTTCCTTCAGTGATGAACAGCAATGCTAAAGTGGAAAAAAAAAAAAACCCTCCCTCCCCAACCTGACTTTTAGTCTTGGTTTTTCATCACAACAATAGGAACCATAAGTAAGACAAGGGTGATGTTTAATCTCATTTCTAGCTGTTCATTTTTATTACTTTTCAGAGGTACCCTATGTATTCCAGTCTGTCCTTCAATTAGGGGATTATGTGATCCTCCTGCCTCAGGTTCACAAGCAGCTAGGACTATAAAAATGCATCACAGAGTCTTATCCTACCTCTTGGTGTCTCCTATTGATGATTAAATTATAATACTTGGGAAGTAACAAAGCATACCCAAGCTATTTCCCAATGGGGGCATGACTTGGAAATGTTCAACAGTCTTAATCATGATGTTTCTGGTTTGTTTCTCCTTCCTGAGACAAATGAACACTGGGAGACTGGGGATGCAATATGATACCACAAAGTGTGATTTTATAAACCAGTAAATAGAGAGCATCTATCTAATTAGTCAGGCTCACACACTTTTGGTATATGAATTGCTTACATCCGTCTGCTGTAAGTACTGGCACATACAGATACTCTATTAAGCAGATCACCGAATCTACTTTGTGAAAGGCATATGAAGAATCATGGTAAAAATATAAGACACTTCAGTGGCATTGCCTGCTTATGCACCTAGCAGATAAAGATTCTACAGCCTAAATTCAGTAAGCCTTAACAATAAATTCTAAAATGAATTTTGAATTAGTGAAGTAAATTAAAACATGGTGCCATGACTTGCACTGTCAAAGCCGGATCACAAAAATAAGGGAAAAATAAATAGGATTCAGACACAGGAACACCCTTCTGCTGTTAAGACTTAAGGTAAACTGTTGCATCTCTTCCTGCATACAACAACTACAGGCGGTTCAACTTTTGTCATAGGAGACAAATAGGATTGGCGTAGAACTCTGGTGAATACATTACCTTTGGATTCTAGCTGTTTTGCTTTGGTAAACAGAAGGGAAAATCTTTGAGACACTGTGGATGGAGGTTTGAATAAAAGTGGCCCCCAAAAGCAACTCATATGTTTGAGTGTTTGGTCAATAGGTCACCACACTACTTTATAGAAATGAAGAAATGTAGCCTTTTTGGAGTAGGTACAGACTTGTGGGAGAAAGTGTGTCAGTGCAGGTGAGCTTTAAGGTTTCAAATGCTTAAGCCAGGACCAGTTTTTCTCTCTGTCTCTCTCTGTCTCTCTCTCTCTGTCTCTTTCTCTCTCTGTCTCTGTCTCTCTCTCTCTGTCTCTGTCTCTGTCTCTGTCTCTGTCTCTGTCTCTCTCTCTCTCTCTCTGGGGGATGGGTAGGGTAGAGGTTTTATGATGGAATGTTATCGCTGTTTATCTTTCTGTAGCAAGAAGAGCATCTACCAACATCAATGAAATTAGAATGTAGAGGGCTCCATGCATGCATGGAGATTGATATTTTCCATGCTCAATGAGTTGTGTGGGTGTTGCACTTGTCAATGTGGGCCTCCTTCAGTTTGCAGAGATTAATACTTTTTCTTAGCAATAACTTGGAGTGTTTGGGAATTTCCATGGTACTCACCAAGGCTAATAACTCAACTTAATGCAACCTAGTCCTGTCACTGAAAGCCTTGCTTGATAACAAGAGATGGCAAATTAATATTCCATATTCCCTATTACTGAGTCCACTTTCGGATCATCTTTAAACATTCCAAAAAATTTTCCACTGTGTTAGGTTTCCACGCTGCCCAATGGAATCCAATTCCAGCCATCTCTTCTTGTGTTCTCCCCCTCCACCTCATCTCCCCTCACTCCTGACTTCCTAGTTCCTGTCCTTACCTGCCCCCAATTTTCTCATACCATTTATTTTACTTCCGCTTCCAAGGGAGTTATGTGTCCCACCCCCACAGACCTGTCCTCTTACCCATCCTCTCTGTGTCTATACAACGTAGGTTGGTTATAATTTTCTTAATGTCTAACATCTACTTACAAATGAATACATATAATTCTTGTGTAGCACAATAGTGAAAATACCCAGAGACAGATACTGGAGTTCAACCTGAAGGTCAGAAAAGCAAAACATCCAGCCACGGCTCTTACCTCAGCCTCAGTCTGAAATGGGAATTCTGCCCTCAGGAATCCTCAGAATGAAACTGACTGAGAGCTTTCTCTTTCTTTCTTATATTTCTCTCTAATACTGGCATTAAGGGTTTGCATCACTGCCACATGGGTTCTATGGCAAACTAGTGTGGCTCCTGGGGTTAAAGATGTGTGTTACAACTGCCTGGTCTGTAAGGCTGACCAGGGCAGCTGTTTCCCTCAGTGATCTTCAGGCAAGCTTTATTTATTATAATACAAATGAAATATCACTACATATTTGTTTTTATGGGTCTTGGAAGCCTCACTCAGGATTTTTTTTATAGTTGCATCCATTTATCTGTGAATTTCCTGATGTCACTTTTTTAAAAAAAATAGCTGAGTGCCACATTTTCTTTATCCATTCTTCTATTTCATCTAGGTTATTTCCAGTCTCTGGCTATTATGAATAATAAAAAAAAAAACATTGAACATGGCAGATCAGTTGTCCTTGTGGTAGGATTGTTCATCCTTTAGCGATATGCCCAAGAGCAGTATAGTTGGGCCTTGAGGCAAATCAATTCCCAACTTTTGAAAACTACCACATTGATATCTATAGTAGCTCTCTAAGTGTATGCTCCCACAAGCAATGGAGGAGCATTCCTCTTGATCTGCATCTTTGCTATACTGCACTGTTACTTGTAATTTTGATCTGAGCCATTCTAACTGGTGGAAGATAGAATCTCTAAGTAGTTTTGTTTCACATTGCCCTGATGACTAAGGATGTTTGTCCTTTCTTTAAGAGTTTCTCAGTCACTTCACTTTCTTCTAATGAGAGTTCTCTGTTTATATCTGCACCCAATTTATAATAGTATAATTTGGCTTTCTGATATCTAGCTTCTTGAATTATTCATATATTTTGGATCTTAGTCCTCTATTGGATGTAGCATTGGTAAAAGTCTTTTCCCATTATGTATGGTGCCACTTTGTCCAATTGAATGTTGGTCCCCCAACAACCTTCATTTGGACAAAGTGGTACTGTACATAACTATTTGTTCTGGCTGCCCAGACCAGAAAAAAAAAACACACACACACAAAACTATATTATTTAGATCACTGTCTGGCCAATCACTTACATGTATTCCTAGCTAGCTCTTATATCTTTAGCTAACCCATTACTACTATTTTATATTTTACCACATGGCTTCGGCCTGCTGACAAGATTCCAACGTATCTGTCTCCAGCAGTGGCTTCACAGCATCTCACTGACTCCACCTTCTTTATCCTAGAATTCAGTTCAGTCTTCCCCAACTAGCTCTATTCTGCCTTATCATAAGCTAAAACTGCTTCTTTATTCATGAACCAATAAAAGCAGCACATATTCATAAAGACTTCTCACACCAGAAAGTACCCTTTGCCTTAACAGAAGCACACAGTTTTAAGAGGTCCTACTTATTACTTGTTGCTTTTAGTGTCTGTGTTATTGGTATTCTTTTAAGAAAGTCTACTCCTGTATTTAAGATTATTCCAGGATTTCTTGTCGATTAGATTCAGTGAATCTGGTTTATAATAAGGTATTTAGTCCACATGGACTTAAATTTTGTGAAGTATGATAAACATGGATCTATTTGTATTGTTCTTCATGCAGACATCCAGATGGACCAGTGCCATTTATTAAGGATAGTATCTTTTTTTCCAGCATGTATTTCTATCTTCTTTATAAAAAAGAAAAATCGGGTGTCCATAGGTGTGTGTGTGGTTATGCCTCGGCCTTTGTTTCAATTCCATTGGTCAACATGTGTGTTTTTATGTCATAAAATGTGTCAGATGATGGCAAAAGTTACAAAATATTCCCACACTACTTCAGAATTACATATAATAAAGGTCTATTTGTTTGGGGGAGACTTACAGATCACGGTCCTAGATCACAGTCTTCTGCATGAATGCAGAACAGGAACAGACTCTTGTAACTAGAAGCTAGAGCCAGAAGCAAGAGAGTGAGCACAGGCTTTATAGTTGCATTTATACTATAAGAGACCACGCCCAAGTGGGCTGGTATCTTAAAGGCTAGTGGCTGAAGAAGCAAAAGGAGCTCCCACAGCATAGCTCTGTAGTACAACTTGGAATCAAAAATGGTGAAATCTTCAGGGTTTTTTTTTTATTATTAAGGGTTATTTTAACTATCCTTGGTTTGTTGTGTTTTGTTTTTCTACATGAAGTTGAGACTTTTCCTATCAAGATTTATTAAGGATTGTGTTAGAATTTCGGGGGTATTGAATCTGTAGGTTGCTTTTGATAGAATGCCTATTTTTCCTATGTTATTCCTTCCAATCTATGATCATGGAAGAACTTTCCAACTTTTGATCTCTTGTTCAATTTCTTTCTTCAAACACTTTAAGTTTGTATCTTTCAAGACTTTCACTCACTTGGTTGGAGTAGCCCAACGACATTTTGTATTATTTGAGGCTATTGGGAAAGATTCTGTTCCCATGATTTCTTTCTCAGACTGTCATTTGTATACAGAATGACTACTGATTTTTTTTGAGGTAATACTATATCGGGCTACTTTTTTTAAAGTGTTTATTGGTGTATAAGTCTTCTGGTAGATTTTTATGGTACTTATATAAACTATTATATCATGTACAAATAAAGATACCTTGATTTCTTTCATTCTAAGCTGTGTCCCAGAGATCTCTTTCTGATGTCTTATTGCCCTAGCTACGACTCTAAATACTATGTGGACAGAAGAGAAAACATTATCTTGTAGCCAATTTTAGTGGAATTGCTTTGATTTTCTCACCCTTTAATTTTATGATAGTTATAGGCTCACTGTACATTATCCTTAATACATTTACTGATTTCCCTTGTATTGCTAATATTTCCAGGACCTTTATCATGCAGGTATGTTGGAATTTGTCAAAGATATTTTTTTTGCATCTAATGAGATAATGATGTGCTTTTTTAAATTTTCTTTATACTGCTCAATATATTTACTAATTTTCATCCATTAAACCATCCCTGTACCTTTGGAATGAAATCTACTTGATTATGGTATATGATCTTTTTGAAGTTTCCTTAAGTATGGTTTGAAAGTATTGTATTGAGTATTTTTGTATATGTGTTCATAAGGAAAATTAGTCTATAATTTTCTTTCTTTGTTGAGTCTTTATATGCTTTAGCTAACAGGGTAACTGTAGCATCATAAAATGAATTTTCCAATGAATGGTCCTTTTGTTTCTATTTTATGGACTAATTTGAGGAGTATTAGTCTTAACTCTTTTTTGAAAAACTCATAAAATTCTATGCTAAAACCATCTGACCGTAGACTTTTTTAGTGGGAAAACTTTTAATGACTGCTTCTAATTCCTTAGGCATTATAAGTATATTTAAATTGTTTATCTGACTTTGATTTAATTTTGATAAGTTATTGAGAAAATTGTCCATTTCTTTAGATTTTCTTACTTGCTGGAGTACATATTTTTTAAATAAGCACTTATGATACTATTCATTTTTCAGGGTGTCTGTTATTATGCTTCATTTTTTGTTCCTGATTTCATTAATCTCAATATTCTTTCTGTGTCTTTTAATTAGTTTTGATAATGATATATATATATATATATATATGTGTGTGTGTGTGTGTGTTAGTGTTATTTCAGGTATACTTATTTTATTTTTATGTATTTATCTGATACAAGTACCAACTTATATATGTGTACACTAGAATATTTTTAATTATTTCTCATTAGTGTTTTAAAATTAAAATTGTCTTATGCCTAGTAAAATGTAATTATAAACCAAAATATTGATGTATCAGACAAAATGAGCTAATACATGTTTTCACATTATCTTGCATGCCATTTCATTTTAACAAATTAATAGAAACAATATTTAGAATGATCCATATAATGTTCTTTGTTATGTACTTTGGTAACTAAATGATATTTCTAGAAGCTTTAATCTGGAGGTTTCAGATATTATGCTAAATTTCTGCAAAGAATTTTACTGCATAAATCAAGGAAGTAAGAGAAAGGCAATTAGTGTTATAGTGAAACTCTAGAGAAATTGCAATAAAAAAAACTTATGAAGAAAATAAAGGCAAAGAAAATGACAGTGAGGCAGAAACATCATTGCTTTTGTTTTTTAGCACATGGAAAACCATACTCTAAATATTTCAATGGGAACCAAGTTCCAGAAGGCGCTGCTGAATTTTCAATCACATTCACGTGACTTAAAACTATGCACTTATAATTGGAATGGGATCAAGTTCTCTGCAACAACTGGTAATTTATTTTTATTCTAAGATTCTCTCCTGGGTTTTTATGCTTGTATAAAAATAAGGAAAATGGATTTCACAAAATTGTTTTGCTGATCAAAGTTACGACTTTCTATGTATTGAAAACTAAACTTATTTATCTATTAGTTACCCAATGAAAATATTTTTTCTATTAATTTTACCTTGCTTGTTTTTGTTTGTTCAAAAACATGAAGGGATAAACAGAAAGTTGAAAATGGAATAATAGATATTCTCCAATTCTCTCTTCCTTCTAGAAGTTTCTTACATTTTAAAACTAGAAATTGGTGTTCTAAAGCAGTATTATTGTATATGCATTACGTTATTTGCTACTTTGCAAATCATCTTCTCAATCCCTGGCTGATATTTTCCTTAAATGTGTTTGTCATTTGAACATTTCACATTATGCATATAATGGAGTGACACCCCCACCTCGTCCACTACTTCTGTTGTTCTTTCGTAAGTTCACTCACTGCTGTCATCAGAAACTCTGGAGGAGGCCATTTGCTAAAGCATGTGTAGCCTATCAAGTATTAACCAGGAAGAAAATTGCCCCTCTCCCTCTTCCAATATTGAAGAATTGCCAACATCATCTCACCTAAGGCAGAGACGTCGTGAGTGTCCCCCAACACCATCATCAATCTAGCAATTTGGCATGTTTATTGTGTAGGTCATGTGAATAAAATCATAGTCCCTGTGGCTTCATGTGCACAATGGCACCTTCATATCCAGCGAACACGATTTTGCAGCAGATGTCCACTATCACTGGCTTTTAACATCTCCACCTCAATTCTCATGATGAGCCCTTAGCCTCATGAGTAGAAATGTGATATTGATGTCCAATTAGATCATCTAGCATTCCACACTCTCAATTTCTAAATGTTCACCAGGTGTAAGTTTCAGCATAATTGCCATCTATACAAAAAGAAGCTTCTCTGGTGGTGGTGGTGGGGAGATAATATAATAAATGGAATAAAGGTAAGAAATTTAGGGCAGTATATTATTGTATATGTTTAGCAGAATATCAGTATTGAATTTCCCCTAAGACAGATGACAGCTAACTACCAGTGTTGGGCCCATTTATATAATATATTAGATATGAGTTCCTCATTGTGGTGAAGGTATTACATAAATTCTCTTATATAAATAAAAACTTGGCAATAACAGTTTGGAAAAGAAAGATAGGCACAACTATACCCCAGTGTATAGAAGGTTCATGCAGAGGGTCAAGATTTCCATATATAAATGATCTATGTAGTCTCATAGTTGGGAGTGAAATGACAGATTTTGCTTTCCAGTAGCAGTGAACTTAAAAGGCCATCGACCTCATTTACAGCTAATATATTCTGCTAGGAGATTCTAATTTTTGAGGCATTGTTTAATGTGAAAATGTTCAAATTAATCTAAATTCAATTGGATTGATGTTGCAAATTTGTCTACTGGAATACACCTGTTCATGTATTTGATGACATAATTTAGTGCTAATATGTTCAGACAAAAGAAAACAGTCTCAAATAACAATATAGAAAAAGAAAACTCCCTAACAAAATCATTTTAATCTCATAAGATTCAATTTATATAGTTTTTCATGAAAATTTCATGTATCTATTACATTTCTGTAAAAATCTTACATAATTAAAACAGAATGAATAACTATGTCTTAGTAGTCATAATGGCATATTTTTATATTCATTTTTTATTGAGTAGCTTACTGGTATGTAGGAATATGAGAAATGCAGCTTCTGTAGATTTATTTCAAATTTCAAGAGAACTGTTAATATTATTATTCTTAAGTTTGTAGACAGGCTTATTTTTAGAGAGAGTCCTACAAATTTCTGTTGTTGTACTACAGAAATAAGCAATTTAGGAGCAAATTTATTCTAAACGGCATCCTCAGAGCATGCACCTAAAATTACTGTTAACAGAATGTGCCTTGCACAATTATTTTATTAATATAGGAATGTGCTGTGCTTCAAAAAAGAAGCACAAGACTTTTAAAAGTGCAACTTTCAACATTGGAGAGCAGTTTTGACAGGATCCTGGGATGGTCATTATACTGCTTCCAATACACAGAAAGCTTCCAAACACACTTTGCCACATGCATTTGAATTACATGCTGGGAGTTGAAACTTTCCTCTTGTAATGGCTTTTATAATGTTTCCTACACTGTCTAACTTACTGGTTTTATTTTTTAATCAACTTTCAGGTTTAAAAATATTTGTATTAATAATTATATAGTCTTATCTAGTGCTTTCTTTTCACAGTGCTCTTCTGTTTATACTATTTTGACTGCTGAATTTTAAACTAAGCATTTATAATTAGTTTTCCTTCATACAAAGTACAAAAAATAATATCTGTCAATTACATTTAAATTAAGCACCTGAATTAATTCAAATGACAATTCAAATGACTCAAGTAAACTGCTCTTAGATATGAACTCATTTGTATGTCATTAGTGAATTTTAAAGTTCTACACACACACACAAACACACACACACACACACACACACACACACACTACTTTTGGGGCCAACCAACATTCCAAACTCTTCTACATGATTTAATTACAAATTCAGATACATATCTAGGAAGAAACAGTAAATTGAAATAATTTACTCCTTTGTAACTACTAGCACTTAAAAAATAAATTCTGATATTTGGCTTTGGCCATATTCGTAACAAGCGTATTACATATTTCAGATGACTTTTATCATTGGCATGAATCTAATAAAAAAGACCAAAAACTAAAGCCACAGTTCAAAAAGGCATGTTGAAATACAAAACTTAATGTTAGAATTATAAATAGTGTACGATTTGCAATTTTTCCCCATAATCCAGTTTATTTTTCAATGACTAAAAATTAAAAAACTCAAATGTAATTTCTTACATACTATATTTCTTTTTAAAACTACATTATTTTAAATATTTGAAAAGAACAACTTTGTTATGAAAAAACTCTAGTAAAGTAATTATTCTCTGCATCATATATGCTTGTGTACTTAGATATATGAGTTTTATACACACATAAATATGTTTAATATTTAAATCTTTAGTAATTTAGAACTATAAAATTTTAAGAACATTTTCCTTATTTTTGAAGATTTCATACATGTATATAATAAATTATGATAATATATAATCTGAAGTCAAATCCCCTTTACGTTCCCCCACACTTGCCTTCTCCCAACTTCTTGTATTTTTATTTTGGTAATCTATTAAGTCTATTTCATGTTGTCTAAATGTGCATGGGTGTGGTGCAATATTGTCAATTATGAGAAACCTACCAATGTTTGTCTCCCCAATAAATAATGCCTCTCCCATCCCAGGGACTATCTACTGCCAGTACCTGCTTAGAAAGAGGTGGAGTCTGGGAATCATCTATCTTTTCTATACCAAGATTTCAGCGGGCATGATCTCAAATACATCTTCTATAGGTAACAATAGTCGATCTGAGTTCATGAGTTCTATAGAAATATCATGTTCAAAAGTCAGTATTTCACAGCATTCCTACACATTCTCTAAATATTACATTGTTTCCTGACTTCTTTTCTAATATGTTCTTTGAATCTTGTAGTGTTGATATTAATATTGATCAATTTCCTACTTAGGGCTGAATACTCAGCCTCTTCTCAGAACTTTGCTAAATTCTGTGTCTTTCCAATGACTGTTGTTTATTATCAAAAGAATCTTCCTGAACAAAACTTGAGATGAACCTATATACATACAATTATGAAGATAGTAAATTGGCATTATTACCCTTTATTAAAATAACAATAGTAGGTTTATCAGCAGAACCTGTGACCTCTCCAGCCATGAGCAATTGACAGTACTAGACAAAATATTCTTACTTGTGAATCTGTTCTTAAACCCATCGAGAAACCTCTGAGATCCCCCCACAACTATCATGCCACTGTTGTAGAAATGACCACATTATGTCTGGCAGTTGGAAATTACAGCCTCCACGGTACAGTGCTGGGCAAGATAATTGACTCTCTCTCTCTCTCTCTCTCTCTCTCTCTCTCTCTGTAGTCCTCATAGGATATTATTTCTGTATCATGAATGTTACCAAGTATTCTTGTTTTGTTTGAGATATATTTTCTGTGTCTTATGGCCAGATTGTATGAGTCCTTTATTAATAGAGTCTTATCATATAACTACGGTGGGTAGCCAAGTGCAGTACCAACCTGAAGCAAATAAGTGATGCTGTCATTAGCGTTAATGAATAAAGAAACTGCCTTGGCCTGTTGATAGGGCAGGACTTAGGTAGGCAGGGAAGACAGAGCTGAATGCTGGGAGAAGAAAGGGCTGAGCCAGAGAAATGCTATAGATGCATTGGAGACAGAAGCTGGGAATTTTACCCGGTAAGCCACTGCCACATGTCGATACAAAGATTAAGAGAAATATGTTAAATTAAGATGTAGGAGTTAGCCAATAAGAAGCTAGAGCTAATTGGCCAATCAGTGATTTAATTAATATAGTTTCTGTGTGGTTAGTTTTGGTTCTTCATGGCAGGCTCTCTTCCTACAGATAAAGCCTTTTTGAGCAATAAATGGTAGTGAGGCAGTGTATTCTTTGCCCTGAAATTTCCATTTAATAATCCATGTCTACAACAACATAATTTTTATGTTGAAGTTACAAATGAGGAACTAAGAGTTTTCTGTTAATTTGAAGTATATCAAAAGTAAATTGGTTCAAGCATATAGTCTTTGAAATCTCTCAGTGCCTTGAACAGTTTCATCCTTTGTGTGTGATCTTCCCCCAAATTCACTCTATGTGGTTCTTTTTCTCCTTACCTCTAATTAAACTAGCTTTAAAAAGTATCAACTTTCTTTCATGTCCCTATTATGAGTATTAACTATACATAAAATAACATGACTTGAATTTATCTCTGTGGGCTCCACTAATAATGATATGGTATGATTTTATAAACATTACTAATAGTGATATATTACAATTTTCTAACTATCTTAGCTGTAATCTTTCAAAAGTATTTCATTTCTATTGCTAAAGAACCATACAGTAACAGTAATTTTATTTTGTCTAATTAGGTAAATGAGGTTACACAAATTGCTCAAATGTCATTTTTTATGAAAAGAATTTTTCTTTTATTCTTTATAATTGACATAATTTCACTCTTAGCTTTCATCGCTGGGATTTCAAGAGTAAAATAACAGTAAATTTACTAAAAATCAGCAATATTAATCTTGAGAAGTATTTCTAAGTATTATCTCTGTTCTCTTGTACAATACAGAGGATAATCTTTGTTGTTGCATGAATCTACTCTTAAAACATATTGAAAGTATGGCATAAGTGTAATTTGTAATGTATTTTGCAACATATCCTCTATTATGTTTAGAATAAAGAAGATGAAAAGTGTATTTGGGACCCACCTTGGCAACATAAAATGTTTGAGGTCAGTAGAGCTAAGCAATAAGATACTGTTTTAACAATANATATATATATAAGCAGCATTCTATATCTCTTTTTACTATTTCTGTGTGACTGAATTCCTTCACTTCAGATCTCAGAGTCCTTACTCATAGAAGATAGGAGCCTTACGTGAACTCTAATCCCTGAAATAAAACACTGAATTTCTCAGCATTTGAATTTCTCATTGTAGTGCTCTATCAGAAATTTCTTCTCCACTGTGCTTAAACCAATAAAGCAACAAATCCAGGACATAGTCACAAGTGAACAATGCTACTATATGATCTTCAAATAGTGGTTGATATTAGTCAATTATTGGTATTAACCATGTTAATTATTTAGATGAGGTTTTCTAACATATAACAACCTTCTATTTATTATATCAAACAATATATATATATACATTATATATACACATATATTACAACATTACATATAATGCTATGATGACCCCAAGAATTCTTTTTGCATTTCTCATCTCCAAAGTCCATTTAAACTTCCCAATGGAAAGAAGCCTTAACAGAAATCTTGACATCTCACATGCTAACTTAGTTACTTTTATAATGCTCTCATACGGCACCATGATCAAGATAACAAAAAGGAAAAAAGATTATTTGTGACCTACATATTCAGTGGGGTAGAGTCTTTGTTCATCATGACAAGGAGCAGGGCAGCAGGCAGACAGGCGTGGCAGAAGAACAGCATCTGAGAGCTTGAATTCTATGATACAACCATGAAGGCTAGAAAGCTAATTGGTTTAGATTTTGAAACCTTAAAACTTGCTCTCAGTGATGAACCTCCTCCTACAAGAATACACCTAAAAGTCCTTCCCAAAGAGTTCCACCATCCAGTGACCAAATATTCAGACACATGTTGTTTTTTGTGAATTTTTAAAATTGGTATAAAAAGACACCAAAATCAAGGCAGATTATAGATGATTTTACTTGGGTCTTAAATTTCCAGATGGTTAAACTCTGCGATCAAAAGTAACACAGTCACAGGCAATCAAAAATGGAGTAACATCTGAGTGTTTTTGTCTTTAGACAAAATCATGCAGTATAAACCTAGCTGAGAATAATTTTGGGTCTTGAAATCTCAAGTGTTGCATCTAGTGATAGCACTCTTACAAGTCCATTCATCTTCATCATTCCCAAACATTCTACCAACTGGGTACAAATATTCAAATATATAAGTGAATAAAGATGATTTTCATTCAAACCACTATGTATAATTTCTTTCTCTTTTCCTCTTTTTGCTTGAAAGTCACACATGCAACTGGTAACTTTTCTTTATTTTCCACATGCCAAGTAGAGGAGAGCTATATCTAACAAATGTATAAAATACCAGATCATCAGGTAGTAATATGCATGTATTTATTATCAGTGGCAGAACAATATGTTTTTATAATATTTCTGTTGCATCTTCAATTAAATCAGATTTTGTAAACCTTATGATAGATTTACATTAATCTTCACTGCTGAAAGCAATAAACACTGGTATATTTATTTGAATGCATATTCCTCAAAAGGACTGATTTAATTATAAACAAAATAACTGATCCACACTCTACAAATAGATTTTATATGTCTGATTTTTATGGGTGCTTGAAATATCAATATGCATAACACACATATATCTAATATATATAGATTTAGAAATAAAGATATAATCTTTACATTCTATTGTAAAAATAGAACAAATATTTCAATTCTAATTCAAATGTCAAATATTCTCTTAGGATGTAATTAGTATTTGTAAGTATTTATCTATAGTTTCTTCTAATGATGCATACATTTTGTTTGTTACAGTTATACTAGGACAAAACAGAATCCCATGTGAAAGAATTATTTATAATATTAAAAAAATAAATCCCATCACAGTGAAGTCTTGATAAATACAAGAGTATGTTAATGGAAAAGACGTATTTGTATTCTGTCTCAAAAGCAACCTATATTCATTTTTCATACACATAAACCTTAAAGAGGTAAACCTATAACACTGTTTTATTTAAAGTGAATTAATTATGTTTTAATATTTTTATTATTATTTTAAAAATTATAAACATGACCTATTCATTTGATCACTTCAAAATTGCTTATAAAGTTAATTACTCTGTTCTGTGAAGTGTTTCCTGGGTGAGGTATAGGACCCTCTGTCCTGAGTGCTTCAGCCAGTGAGGAGCAGGGCCACTTTCCCCTCGTGTTGCTGCCAGTGAGGGTGTAGAGACAAATCTGTACAGCCCTTTCTTCTTGGTCTTGGGTAGTTCCAGGAACTATGAATGCCAAAATAGACTGCTGTTGCACCACAGCTATGGACCCTGGCTGAAGCCCAGGCGCAAGTGCAGACATTCTCATGTCTGAGTGGCAATCCCATCACCCGTGTCAGCACATTCCTCACCACTTTTACCTCCTTAGGTATGCCTCAGTCCATAGGCCATGAACCATTCTGGCTTGCTCTCTCTCTCTCTCTCTCCTTCTCCTTTACTATAGCATACATTTGCTCACCGAAATAGTGCTTATAAATAAAGACTGTGCTTTCATTTCCTGGCCACCAAGACCCAAATAATCACTCAAAAACGATATTAATTACAGCACTGTTTAGCTACTGACTTAGACATACTCCTAGCTATGTCTTACATGTTAAATTAACTCATTTCTATTAATCTGTGTATTTCCAAGAGGCTGTGACTTACCAGTAAGTTTCTGGTGCCCTTCTTTGATAGCTACATGGCATCTCCCTGATTCCACCTTCTTATCTGCTTGGATTTTCTGTCTTGCTATATTCTCCGCTTCCATAGATCACCACAGCTTCTTTATTCAGCAATGGTAAAGTAACATATTCACAGTATACAGAGGGGAATCCCACACCAAGTGTCCATCTGCCTAGCTGTGCATGTAGACCATCATATGCACTCAGTTCATCATGGTGCTGTGCAGGACCCTGCTTTCTAGTGACTTGGGTCAGAGTTGGGTTTTTCCTCCATGGGTCTGCCAAGTTTAGAAACAGCAGTCAGGCTCCTAGATGAATTTCTTCCAGTCCCAACTCTGGAAACAGACAGACTTTGTGCAAACTAACATTATTCAAAAAATATAATTGGATTAATGCAACCAAATCCTAAAAAGACCAATGGCGAAAGCTCAACCTGGCTAGCATTCAGCTAGGAACATCATGAATAAAGTGTAGGCTTATTTTAAGCATTAGAAGTAGTGTTCAAGCTAACAAACAGAATCCCTTATTCTTCTTGTTATATGAGTGTCGACTGTATCTTTTTCCTTATTTCTCACATTTAAATACTGTTGTCCTCTTTCTACCCATATTGGAAAATAGCAGTTTGTTGAAGAGCAATATCAGGTAGGAGAGGGAAAGGAGCTTCCATTCTAAGTTCTTTTTGTACCACAAACATCACATTAAATAAAATGCTGCTGGATGATGCACATAAAAGTATAAAAGAAATATATACAGGTAAAAGGAAAGATATTTAACTCCTCAAACTTATATCACTCTATAAGACTGCAGATGGAATCAGATTGTCAAAAATAATATTAATATATTTTATGAATTAAGTATACAAAACACTGTTTTCCCTTTATCTCCCCACATATTATATGAATGGAACAAATATGTAAAATTGAAGACAAGGAAAAGTTTCAGCTGAAAACCTTAGACTCTGGGGTTGGAAAGATGGTTCAATGATTAAGAGCTCTGGATGCTCTTCCAGAGAACCTGAGTTTAATTCCCAGCAACCCACATGGAGGCTCACAACAATCCGTAATGTGATCTGGTGCCCACTTCTGGCTTGCAGTCATACATTCAGAAATAACACCGTATTCACAAAAAATAAATTAAAATCTTTTTTAAAAAGAAGAAAAAAGAAAGAACAACTTAGACTCATAATATATATTAGGATTTTAAAACTATTTGGTGTACAGAAAATTAAAGAGTGAGATTCTACTGAAGAGAAAAACTCCTATTAAGAATTGCATTCAATTATGAAATCAGCATGAACATTGTTGCTTTATAGTCATCTATAATCATTCTAGTGGTACAAGAATATAAATAACTTTATAGAAAATAGTTGGCAAGTGAAATTAAGGAAACCAAAACACAAAGACATCATGGTACTAGATGAAGCTGTCTGTTTTATATTTATAAAGAGAAACTAGAATTTATAAGGTGGCATCTTCATTACAAAGCAGACATCTAACTTATTATTATTATTATTATTATTATTATTATTATTATTATTATTATTATTA
>LOEQ01002957.1:55340-70174 GCA_001685075.1 Bramus lutescens | reverse complement strand
AGAGAGAGAGAGAGAGAGAGAGAGAGAGAGAGAGGGAGAGAGAGAGAGAGACTGTATATACCATATCTTTATTGTGAGGATGGCACTTTTTTGCATCTTACTACCTAGAAATCAGTACAAACACAAATGCATTCCCACTCGAGTTGTTTGAAGATATCAACAAACTAAACTTATGAGGAGAAGCTGTGGACTTAGAATAAAACCATATGGAGAACAAAATCAGAGGAACAGCAACCAATTTCCACATTTACTGTAAATCTACTGCCCAAAATGTTATGTTTGCAGGCTATACAACAATAGAACAGGACACCTAATACCACACTTATGAATAGAGTCAAGAGATCGGGACAAAGTTAGAAAGGAAATCTAAGGAAGAAAAACAGTCTTTCCAACAGTGAAGACAGAGAAACTGATCATTCAAAAAACCTGAAAAGAATTTAGGTGCAGACTTCAAAACCTTTCCCCAAACCAAATAAAAAGTGATTGACAGATCTGAAGAGAAAAAGCAAAATTGTAAAACTTGAAACAGATATAACTTCAGAGAGTTTGGATATCACCTTTGTCAATAACCTTTAAAACAAAATACCAGAGACATAATGTTTGAGAGAAGAACTGACTAACTAAACTCAAGTTTCACACCTGTAAAAGACAGTTTATAATGAAAAGGTTAGCCAAAATTTCTGAGGAAAGTAATATCTGGTAAAGAGACATTTTCTCCTTTCATTCTTTTCTAAGTTTAATTATATCATTATTTTTATATTATCAAAATTTCTCACATAATATATCCATGTGACAGTTTTCCTTCCCTCTACTCATTCCTGTTCCTCTCCCATCTTCCCTTGTATCCAGATCCATGCCCAATTTGCCTCTTAATAGAAAAGAACAGGCTTCTAAGAAATTACAACCAAGCATTACAAACTAAAATATAATAAAATTAAAAAACTAACGTATCACAATAGGGCAAAACAAACAAACAGAGGGAAATGAACCCAAGAAAAGGCACAAGAATAGATATAAACACAGAGACCTACTCATACCCACACCCAGGAATCTTTTAAAAACCCTAAGCTGGAAGCCATAATATATTCCCAAGAACTCAGTCAGTCCCTGTGCATGCTACACCAGTCTCTGTGATGTCATATTTTTGTCAATTGTGTTGGTTTAGAAGACATTGTTTTCTTGATGTCCTCTATCCCCTCTGGCTCTGATACTCATTCCACCCCCTCTGCTGCAGAGTTCCTTGAAATCTTTATGGTAGGGATTTCACGAAAACAACATCTACATAACTCATTGAATATGGAGAAGTTGAGCTGGTGCCCACACAGAGCTTCTCCTCTATGTACTAGTGTCTTAGTACAGGGATATTCAGCTCAGTACTAAAAGAGAAACATAAATGCCAACTCAGCTACAAACATTTTGATCAATGTCCTGCCTGCCTGCAAGATATGCTCATGAAATATGGCACAAAACTTGTAAAAGTAACCAATGTATGTCTGATTTGCCATAAGGCCCATTCTAGCAGATGGCATCCATATCAGATATTGTTTGTGTGACCTAGTAGCTGAGATCAGGTAGTGCAGGGATCTATGGCATAACCAAATATGTAAAGAATTCTTAAAATTCAGATTTAAGAAAGCCAATTATGTTGGAGGGCTTTGTGTCAACTTGACACAAACTAAAGTCATTTGGGAGGAGAGAACCTCAATTAGGAAAATGTCTCCATGATAACATGCTGCAGGCAAACCTGTAGATCTATGACTATTAGTGACAAAATATCAACTGTAGGGTGTTTTCTTAATTAGTGAATGATGGGGGAGGGACCAGTCCGTTGTGTGTGGTGTCATTCCTGGTCTGCTTGCCCTGGGTTCTATACAAAAGCAGGCTGGGCAAGACATAGAGAGGAAGCCCATAAGAAGCACCTCTCTCCATGGTCTCTCTTGCCTCCAGCTTCCTATCCTGTTGGAGTTTCTCTTCTTAAGCTTTTGGTTGAAGGGGTACAATGTGGAAGTGTAAGCCGCATAAACCCTTTCCATTCCAGCTTGCTTTTTGTTCACGGTATTTAATCACAACAATAGAAACTCGGAGTAAGACACAAATGACCCTGTTTGTACATAGTCAAATGTCTAACTGAAGCCTCACTTTAGATTTCAAGATCATCCTTATCCATAACAAAGAACGTGAAGCCAGGGTGAGTGGTGATACGAGAATGCCTAGAAAATATTAATAAAAGAAAACAAAGGAAACGGAAGAGGAGATACTGGTCAGGAGAGAGGAACGTAGGAATCCTATCCTTCAAAGAGAAAAGTATTTAGTTTAATCAGATCATCTGATGCTTTTCTTTCGTAGAAAAACTTAAATTCTGTTATTAACTAAATGAAATAGAAAGGGAATCTTTTGTGCATATACCCAATTTATTTAAAATAATTCTTAGAGACTAAATGACAAGTTTTGTTTCTTACCTTTAAATTTGTTTTCATCTAGGCACCCAGCAAAATATTTACCCCTGGAAAGAGGTGCCTTAGCAGAGCTTTGAGAAATTAAAGAATTAACAGGGATACAAATGGGCAAAGATAGAAAATTTGATAAAACACGAGGAAAGCTATAAAGAGAAATAAATTCAGGATAGTATCAATTTGGGTTTTGTTGTTGTTGTTGTTGTTGTTGTTAATGTTAAACAGCCTAGCAGAAAATAACCTGGAAATTGGTAAAAATATAAATCAGAAGGGAAAGTAGGGATTTGGTAACAGAGAATAAGGATCTAAGAGACAACAGAAACAGAGGAAGAGGAGGGGGTGGGAAGGGGGAGGAATGGTGTGGAAAGAAGGCAAGGAGGAGAATGGATGATACCTAGGGGAGCATATGGGATTTTATTCACCTATCAGGAATGCTCTGAAAGCTATGGAAAATGCCAGTTGCTGACACTTCTACATGTGATAAACCATGAAAAGAAAAACATCCTCAAAACTACTGCTTTATGAGAGTTGCATTTTCTTCTGACAAACTGTCATGTCATTGATTATTAAGTAGAAGTTATTTCACTAACTCTTGGATCATGTACTACTTTAATTAACTGGGAAGATTACCATGATCTAAATTTATTGCTAATTTATGTTTTAATAGCAGCACATCAAGTAGATTTTGCTAGAAATTATTTTCAAATAACTAGAAAGAGAGTAAAACAACATTTTCATTGAATGTTCTATAAATGATTTCCAATTCCACTTTGTGAAATCCATCACAATGCTGTTAAATAAAACAGTAAATTCTTGATAAAATAATTTCCTTTTATTTTATGGGACCTTATTATCTTAAAATATGTCTGTATATCAATGGAGGCACGATGGTGTTGAGTCTAAACATAATAATATTCTACAGAGCAGCTAGCTGGTTAACAGATACTTTTCTAAAACTTACAGCCTACAGTATTTTCCCTTAGGCTATAAATAATGCATTCCTTTGGTGTTTAATCTAATGCTGACAAGAAGAGTAATGAGTTGACATCCAAATGGAGAATATTAACTACATTTCTAGCTATTGTTGCATCTTAGATCTTTAGGGCTTTATTTATAGATGAAAATAAAATGAAAAAAGAAATTAATATATTGAATCTTAAGCTATAAACAAAATCATGTATGGTAAAGGCATTAAAATATTTTATCTGTGCAAATGAGGCCTGATCTGATTAATAGGTCCGGTCTGAAGGAAGTACAGCTTAATTATGGAGAAGGTAACCATAATTTCCTGTTCGAGAATTTATCGCATTGCATGTAATTGAGATCCTGATGTTGACTGTTATTTGGGCACGGCACAGTGTTTAAACTCCCAGTGTACAAAAAAAAAAAAGGATGTTGTGTTCTGAGTTCTGCTATTCTGTTTTTTTTTTAATCATCCAATTCTTTTTTAAGAACATTAGTTATTTTTATATATAAGAGAAGGAACATTGAGTGTCCCGCTTGGGTAGTGACATTCTAAAAGTAAAATTAAACATTTCTAAAGGAATCCTCTGGCTTCTGGCTTAAAACATGTAAGATATAACAGCATCTCTGTTTCCCATTTTCATGGTCTCCAAGAATGACAGTTCTCCAGCTAACATGATCCTTTGCACTCTTGACCTCCACATGCCTTTCAGCCTTGATATAAGTGAGAAAAACATTCAATACTTATTAAGTGAATAATTTTAAAAATTCATAAGTAAATATGCACAGAATTTTGATCAATATTGTATGCTTTATAATCTTAAGAAAAAAATTTTACTACTGCAAAAGCTCACTGAAAAAATTATTGTTACTGAGATAGAAATTCTAGTAGGGGCAGTCTACTGGACTGCTGTCTGAATTTCTTTTTTAGTACAATGGTAATATTTGGCTATATTTATACTTCTGAACTTATGAGACATTGTGACACTATATAAGGAGCTAATGTAGTCTTTAGAGCTTCAGTCAGTTTCTGACAGAAATGCTAGCTCGACCTCCTGCAGAGATAAGTCTATGTGTACTGTGCAGTGGCGTAACGTGAACTCTGTGTTGGAACTGTACATGTACAATACCTCTGACGCCATGACCAAGATAAATTATAGAAGAAACTCTTTACTCGCGGCTTACAGTTTCAGAGGGTGAGGGCATGACTGTCATGACGAGGAGCGTGGCGGCAGACAGACAGGCATGGCGCTGGAGGATAACTGAACCATCACCAGACAGGAAAAGAATGAGGGAGAAACACTGGGAACAGCATGGGCTTATGAAAACCAAAAGCCCAGCCTCAGTGACATACCTCCTTCGATGAGAACACACCTCTTTATCGTTGTCAAACAGTTCCAAAAACAATGTTTGTTTAATTCTAATATGTGTGCCTTTAAGACTTCTAATTCAAACTAACACACGCCACTCTCTCACGCCCATGTTTGTGGCCATATCGAAATGTATTTAGTTGGATATGAAGATCCCCAGTCTTTTACGAGCTCATCATAATGTATAAGCCCGAAGCTCAATGTCTCCTCTGAGACTCAAGGGGAGGAGACTCAAGAGGAGTTCTTAATTGTAAGTCTAGGAAAGATTAAGATGAAAAAGCAATTTACATATTTTCAACATAGAATGGCACATACTATATATTACCATTTCAGAAGAGAGGAATAGGAACATAGTGAGGACATAACTGTAGCAACACAAAAACAGTTTCTGCTATGGACCAATCATTCAAATATTTGAAATAATGGGGATTATTTTCATTTAAAGCACTCTGGATTCTGAGCAAGGAGTTGTGAATAAAACAGATAAAAGTGACTCAAATATCTCAGAAAGTAGTTAATATTCTTAGTAATGAGGGAAACACAAATTAACGCTAATATTTCACCTTACCCTGTCAGAATGGCTAAAATTAGGGAAATAACTCATAGATATTGGTGGGGAATGGCAGTTGATGGGGATGCAAATGAGTGCAAGCACTATGATAGTCAAAGGAAAAAATTCTCAAAAAGCAAGAAAATTGGTCTAATATGATCGAGTTATCACACTCCATGGCATGTGCATAAAGAACTGGATGTCCTACTAGGGACACTTGCTAGACTTTCTCAGTGCCAGTCTAGCCTCAAGAGCCAGAAAATAAAGAAATCTAGAAGTGCTTTATTGACAAATGGATAAGAATAAAATCAAATTAAAAACATGCACTTCATGTACAAATTCTTATAGTTGATGGGCAAAATTGGAATTATCTTTTGTTATTCTATGTGACCTCTACATATGACATTAGCTTATATCTGTACGTGAAACAAGTTGGTCAAGTAGATCACTTTTCAGGAACAGATTGAAAAATATCAAGGTATGTAAAAATGTAGAGATTCTATAATAACCATTATATATATAATAACCATTATATATNTGAAAAGAAAATAAGACCTATATTAGAAACATGAGTGACTGTGATAGGGTTCAGAAGGAAACTAAAATGATTTGGGTATAGAAAGTGGTAAATTAATGGTAGACATATGGATAATCATAATTCATATATTAATTGCATATATATGCAAGTATCATAATGAATTCTATGAATATGTACAATCAGAATGTGATTTTAAAGAGCATAATTTAAGAGTGTTTCACATTTAGCTGCCCATTTGTAACTTGAATAGGCATTAAATGGATCAAAAATAAGTTAATAAGAAAATCAATTAAATACGGAATTACAATTACATTAGGTGTTATTTCAGAATTCACATTTTGAAGTAAAGATTTAAAATTACCACAGAGTATATCATAAACAAATGCCACTTTGAAGTTAATAAAAGTTAACTATCCATCCAGTTTTTGTCTCAGCTGCATTTAACCTTCTCGTAGGTGTCTGTCTTTGAGTGTGTGTGTGTGTTATACCTGTATGTGTGTGTATGTGTGTGTTTATCTGTGTATATATATATATATGTGTGTCTCTATGTGTGTGTTTTATATATATGTGTGTGTGTCTGTGTGTGTTATATCTGTGTGTGTGTCTGTATGCGTATATGTATCTGTGTATATCTCTGTGATTCTGTGTGTGTGTTATATATGTGTGTGTCTGTGTGTGTTATATCTGTGTGTGTCTGTATGTGTGTATGTATCTGTGTATATCTCTGTGATTCTCTGTGTGTTATATATATGTGTGTGTGTTTGTCTCTCTCTCTCTGTATGTGTGTGTGTATGTGTGTGTGTGTGAGAGAGAGAGAGAGACAGAGAGAAAATAATAGATGACTTTGTAAAGTATAATCTTTGGATGGAAGAAAAAGTAACTGAAATAATAAAATAATGCCATCATGCTCAATATATTTTTTTTCAGCAACAAATGCAGACAAATGCAAGATTGCCTTGGGACACTGCTAGTTTAGGAGTCTTTCTTACCTCTCTCTCATAGGAATATAGTCCAATCTCACACATACAAGTTTTAAAGGAATTCCTTGA
Source organism: Bramus lutescens (assembly GCA_001685075.1). NCBI lineage: Eukaryota > Metazoa > Chordata > Mammalia > Rodentia > Cricetidae > Bramus > Bramus lutescens. The sequence continues at coordinate 63,251 of LOEQ01002957.1, read as the reverse complement.
TTAATCTTCTTTCGCAATCTATTTGACCATTTTCCCATCTGTTATACAGAGTTTCAGTACTTCTTTTTTTTCCCCTCATTAAAATTCTGCTGAGAAATACTGCCAGGATTTTCAAGAGGCTATAATCTTTTAACTTTTTCCTTCATGTATGTTTGATTCCACTTTAACCGTAGTATTTGCTCTCCTTAGAGTTTAAAGACTTAATTCACTTAATAGGAATCGATCTGTGATTTGGGAAAGTGGGAAAACAAAGGAGAAAATTAGTCCATCAATGGCAGAATCTGATAGGAAATTATGCCAAGGGGTAAGGTAATTAGCGCCATTGCATCGTCAGTCTTCCCCAGTGTTAGGCTCACACAGAAGAAAGGGTTTTGAAATTAAGGAGTCTTTCAGGAACAATTTTTTGACAGAGCATAAAGATTGTTCTACCTTTCAAGATATTAAAAAGAGTGGAATTAGCATAAAATAAGAATAAAATATTTTTTTCATTTATTTCATGACTTAGAGAAACTTCCCAGGTGATTAGTATCTTATTAGCTATGCAACATATACAACAAATATTTGTTGAACTACTACACAATAATTGGTCTTTTCCAATGCTGTCATTGAATTTAATCACAATTCAAAGTGGTACAGATAGAGTTCATTTTTTAAGGAAGATGAACATATTCTTAGATGAGTGGATATCTCTGGCTTTTCCTTGTTTATTTTTAGCAATTTTATCTAATATGGACAAAAGAAATAATAAATGGAAGACTATCAAAATAATTTCTACATTGTAGGTTGTGTACCATGGTGACATCTAAACTTTACTTATTCCTCCTGCTCAGAAAAATATATAGCAGTTTATTACTTGTGTTTTAATAAATAGAGTTTACATGAAAACCAGACAGCAAAGTAACCACATTAGTTAGCCATACAGACCATGGAGTTGTGGCAAACATCTTTCATTCTAGAACTATAGAGACAGAGAAAGATGGATCTCTGTGAATTCAAGGCTACCCTGGGCTACATAAGACCCATCCAGAAACAGATCCAGGTGGTGGTTGTTCACATCTTTAATCCCAGTGATTAGAAGTCACACACTTTTGATCTCAGCACTAGGGAGTTGGAGACAGAAGGTATATGGCTAGGCATAGATAAAAATATAAAGGGGAAGAGACAGGAACACTGGAGTGTGGAGACAGGATGTCCCACTTTTGGTCTGAAGATTTAGTAGAGATAAAGATCTCTCTCATGGTTGGCTGTTTTACTTTCTGATCTTCAGCTTGAACCCCAATATCTGTCTCAGGGCTTTTTATTATTCTTGCTACAAGGATGGAATAATCCCTCATCCTTCCTTAGCTGAGAACTCAACCACTCATCAGACAATTATTAAGCACATTGTTTTTCAGATTTACTATTGCATGGATTGTGTTCAAGATTCCTTCCTAATAACATATGCTGACAGTGGGAAAAATAATCTTTCCTGGGGAAAAGCACATCAGTTCATTGTCTAATATCAGATAGTCATTTTTGAAAATGTACATACATGAAATACTACATATAAGGAGCAAGTTGTAACTTGTAATTAGAAATATATATGTGCATACATATACTTTTGCACACATATATACATATGTATTTAGCAACAATTAATGAACGAACCAGTAAACCGACATATAACAAGGGGAGTATACAAGAAGGTTTGGAGAAAAGAGAGAGAATGAGAAAATGATGCAATTATATTATAATCTCCAAAAACATATACATTTGTACATCTCAAAACTGCCAGTAGTGATGCTTGCTAAGTAGATATGTCAAAGAGGGTCTGAGGCTTGTGACTCACACATGGAATCTGAGAATGCAGAATGCCAATACAAGCAGACTACAGGGAGCTGAAGACAAGCATGTGCTGCAGAAATCCAGCAACAACAAATGAAAAACTGGAAAAATACTGCCTTGGAGAATAAAGTTAAATAGAAAAAAGTACCTTTGGGGACAGCACGAGTTAGTTAGTGCAGGGCAAGGTTATGAGACTCGGTGGGCGTTTCTGAACTTGCTTTTTACAGCAAGTGACCTAGAGATGCTATTTTTGCGTGGTCACACCTAAGTGCCTCATTCAACAGTTCAAGATGAAGCTCTGCCCTCCAGATGTCTGAGCAATGTGTCTGACATGCAGTCAAGTCCACTGTGGGCACTTCATGCCATATAACCACAGAGGAACTAATAAATTCAGAGACTACATATAAGATGGTATCCACATCCTTTACTATGTCCATAAATGATTACTTTCTATAACCATTCCATCTGAAAAAATATTTTGAATTTTCCTCTGCGCTGAAAGTCAAACTTGTGAAAGTGAATGCTGTTGGTGCCACCCTTCTAACATCTTTTTGAAAAAATGAAAACATTTCAAATTTTCATGAGACTCTAGAGTGAAGATTGATGAGCATTATACACTCACCACTGTCATTGAAACATCTTCATGCTTATTTATCAGTTCAATTATATATTTCTTCGCAAAGATCTATCTTATATGCAACATATGAGTTATCCCCCCTACTTAACACATTTTAGGTGACTAAGAAAAATTAAACTATATAAATAATATAAATATAGTATCAATATAAATAATACCTTGTCACATATATTAAATCATAGGAAGAAGTTACTTTGTATTGAATGACCCAGTGAAGAAACTAGTTCCAGATAAATCACAAATGGTATATTGAGCTCAACAGTTTAAAACTGCTTAAAAATAAGTAATTAACTACATGTTTGATATGAAGAATAGAACAATGAATAAGAAATTTGCATGTTCAAATTAATTAAGAATATGGCTGCAGTTATATTAGAGGTGATGAATGCTGGAAGATTGCTTTGAACATTGATACTTGAAGAGAAAATGAGTCAGAAAAATAGTCCAGAGATTGAGTTGGGATGGAAAAAATGAATAATATTTCTTGACTTAATGGTCATATAAGGCTGCATTTAGTCGCTTAGAAAATACTCAGGAGACTATGACACATGGTAAATTGGTTTGGATGTAATGATGTGAGCTACGTTTTTCCTCTTTGTTATCCTGCTATGACAATCTATGCGTGTATAAATACATAAATGCACATTTTTATCTTCATAGAACTATTCAAACTAACTTCATTGCTAGCCACAAGACATGAGTCATTATCATGTAACTATTTAGGCATGTTTATATATTTAATTATGTGGCTGGATGTGAATTTAATATTGAACTTCTCAGAGTATGTCAATGACTCAGTGGTTAGCAACACCGCTGCTCTTGCAGAAGGCCTGGATTTGGTTCTCAGCACCTACACAGTGGCTCGCAATCATTTGTATTTCCGGTTACATGGGTTCTGACATATTCTTCTGTATTCAGGTGATACTAGACTGAGCATGCATTTGGCTCATAGACATATATGAAGGTGAAATACATACATAAATGAATAAAAATAAATATTTTAGAACCATATGTCCTATTACATATAATTGGTATACGGTTTTTCAAATTCACTATCAAACTGATGTTTTAAATATTTGAATGTACAGAAGAGAAAAATAAAAGCCTTTATCCAGCCAGATAAATTATTTCAACATAAGCATGCCAAGCTCTCGTTCGTCCTCGCTATTTTCCTTTACTATTTTACACTCTAAATTGCTACAGTTACTTTGCTAAATCATTCTTCTTTCAGGAAAGGGAGTATATTTATAAGCGTATCGAATTCTCCTTTACTTTTCTGAATTTTGAAAGCTTACATTACCATTTATTCACAAAGAAATATAAAATAGCATGCATCTGACAAATTCATAGCAGGTCATATTAAAAAAAATTACACTAAAGGGAAAGGATCAGAAGAAGTGAAGGGATGGAGAAGCATCAAAGAGGTGTAAAGGGAGAATATGTTTGTTTGATTGGTCTTTAATATTGTCTTAGCAACTACCTTTCATCATGACTCTTTGAACACTGATTATACCTCAGGATGCAGTTAAACATTTCACATAGAGCAATATAAGATGAAAAAATTCTCTGTGTATAATTAAAATCAGAAAGATCATTGGAAATATATTCCTCTTGCAAATTCCTTGCTTTGTATACTCTGATTTCATTTTATTTTAATTATAGTAGCTGTTGAGAATCCAGTGACATTCATGCTCAGCTTCTCAATTACCCTTGATTTTAAATATCACTAGCCCCAATTTCTTTTCCTTTTGTGCTGCACATTATAATATTTTCACTCTATGAATTTGGTGTATAGAAACTTACTCATATGATACTCTGATACCATATACATTTCTTTTTTGCATAAAGCAAAAATAAATTTGCTTCCTGTTTATTTTAATGATGTCTACACTTTGAGATTGTTAAAACACTAACAGAAGCAAAAGAAGACTTATTTAATTATACTTAATTTTGCTTAATTCACACTGATTATTTTTGGAATACTCTGGGACTGAAGGAGTTATGTGACTTTTCAATGGATCTCATTTTTAATATATTATAATTTACATGTTTCAATATTATGTTTCGTGCTTTATAATATGTCATGCTCACAGATAACTGATAAATATTTTTGACAAGCAGAGCTTTTCAAAAATGACTGTGGAGAAGAATCAGTCCTGCCTGGACAAATGGCCAAGTGATGTTCAGAATGCCTCATTTCTCCAGCTAAAGAGGCTATCCTTGACTTCATTTTCTATGAGGGTGGTGGTATTTTTCTCATCACAAGGTAGTGCAGCTAAATCTGATTCACCACATGCTCCAATATCCACCAAAGAAGGACAGCTGCTACCTAAATCACAGTTCAAATTTCCCTACTAATCTATTATCTGTTAGAAATATTTCCTAACCGAACCACTCTGCCGATGCAAAATAATCCCAATCAAACCAAGGCAGACCAAATTAAAAGATACCCAGGATTAATTAGATACCTGTGCTCCGGAGTGGCCCCGAGGGACAACAGGAAGCCACCAATGTGACCACTAGAGAGGAAAAGGCAAAACCACGTGTTTACTTTGGGGGGAGCAGTTTAAATAGCCTGTGAGAGTGGTCTTGACTTTTCCTGGAGAGCAGTAAAGGTTCAAGGGGCACAGGGAAGGGGCCTCCAAAGATGGAAGCTAGAGGCTTGGATTACATTCCAGACTGTTTGTATAAGGAGTGACAGGAAGCTTAGGTGATATTTATGACCAACATTCTAAACTCTCTTTAGAGAAAAGGATGGCGACTCAAGTCTGGCTTCTTCCTCTAGGCCCAAGGTGATGTGGGGGAACAGAGAGAGAACTGGGTTTTGGTGGGTTTATCCTCAGCGAGAGGTGTGGCTGGAGAGGCATCCTGTTTACTGTCATCCCAGAGACACCAGGCATATGTTTCTTGAGGGAGGTAAGAAGGTAGGTGTCTAGGAGAAAAAAAAAATTGTTATTACCCATCTTGTTTGTATCACCAAAGATGAGTGTGCCAGCATGAGAAGCAGGTATGCTCTTTATTGTGGCATCTTGGAAAACTGGAGGGTGGAAGGTTCTAACTGCTGGAGAGAAAAAGTGCCCGCTTGAGCCTGGAGTGATGGTACAAACATGAGTGTCCCAGGAGCTTGTCAGCTGAGGGGGTGGTGAGGATGACCGTGTGAGGTCCTGTCCATTGAGGTTCAAGAGATCTATGAGTTAGCTGTTTGAGGAGTACTCTGTCCCCTGGGGTGACTGGGACAGGTTTAGGAGGCATTAAGTTCCACTGGTGTGGGGGCAGGTAGACAACTCTCAGTTTATGAACAGAGAAGAGACCACCGAAGGGAGAGGTAGGGTGGATACCCCACCAGTTGAGGAGTTTGGACTGGGAGGTAATGGTTAAGGAGAAAAGGCCTGCCATAAAGCAGCTTAAAAGGGTTGGGACCCATAGGGGAATGTGGGGTGGCCCTGAGGCAAGTAAGGGCAATGGGAAGAAGAGAGGGCCAAGATAACCTGAGTTCATTGGAGACCTTATTTCACTGTTGTTTCATGAGTCCATTGACCCTCTCGACCTTTCCCAAGGATTGTGGATGGTAGGGGGTGTGGAATTTCCAGGAGATGTTGAGAGCTCCGTGACCCTGGAAGTAAAGACTGGTCCATTGTCCATCTTGATGATCTGTGAGATGCCAAACTCAGGAATGATGTTGTCCAGGAGTACCTGAGCCTCCACATTTACCTGAAGGCCAGAAGTGGATCTCACTTTTAACAAAAGCCTGAAAATTGACAAAAGTAAACACGAATGGGTTCCCCAAAACCCTTGTAGCTCAAAAAAGAAAAGTGAACACACCAAGATGAAGCCAATCTAGCCAGAGAGCCTGTTTTAGCCTGGTGGAGCGCACATGGGATAAGGGCATTTCCAACATGTGACCTTGGGTCTACAGGAAAAACAACCTCTCTGTGGGACCTCCAAGATGTTAGCAATATTTTCCTAATCGAGTCACCCTGCCAATACAAAATAATCCCAATCAAACCAGATCAGACCAAATTAAAAGATATCCAGATTTAATTAGACTCCTATATTCCCGGGTGGCCTCAAGGGAAGCTAGGAAGCCACCAACTTGACCAGCAGAGGAAGAGGGAAAATCACGTGTTTATTTTTGGGGGAGCAGTTTAAATAGCCTGTAGGGGTGGTCTTGACCTTTCCTGGGGAGGGGTCAACATTCGAGGAGCACAGGGAAGGGCCTCCAAAGACGGATTACATTTTCCAGGCTGATAAACATGTTCTTTTTGATGACAAGGAAGGAAAACATCTTAAGGAAATGTATACTGGTTTGCAGCAGAGTTACATGGCCGCTTTACGTGTTTCTTATCAAACAGAATAGAGGTGACAAATGTCTCCCCATCTTTTCTTCATGCTGTTCTTTAACATATATACTTCTTAAAATGAATCTTTTTTGTAAGACAATATGTACAAAAACCAATATCATACCCCAGCATGGAAAATAGAGGTGGCTATAAAATCCTATTTCAAGATGTGGTGCTATTGAAAATTAGTAACTGCAGGAAAGCAGAGAACTTGTTCCCTTCTCCAAGAGTGGCCACTGGAAAATCACCTTTTCTCCAGTGGAAGATCCCACATTCAAGAACATTTGAAAAATAAGTCTTCAAGAAGGTTTTGTTACTGTTGTTAGTTTGCTTTGCTTTCTGTTTTTGATTTGTTTGTTTGTTATGACACAGAATTGAGTGGATGGAAAACAGGGATGCATTGAGGATGATTTAAGGATGCTTATGAGTATTAAAATACATTTTATTAAACTCAATATTTTTTAAAAAAATAATTTTTAATGGGTGCTATTAAAAGATTTTCTTCTTTCATTTTTTCCTTTCCTTATTTTTCATTGGTGGATGTAACAAAGATATCCTGTATAAATTTTAGATGCATATTTATATGTCAATTGATTTAGTAAAAACACATGAACATTGATGGTAATGAGATAAGTCAATGATTAAAACTTTTGCTGAACTAGTGTGAAGATCTGAGTTTAGAAATAATGTAAAGTCAAATAAAACAAGTAGAACAAATCTATTATTTCCATTGGTCCTACAGTAAGTAGTAAAGGAGGGTAGCATGGGTCCATTTTGACAATGAAGTGTCGATTTCATTGTCAATTGTCACTTGCTTAAATGCAGTGCCTCCATGCATCCACAGACTCGGATCTGTTCCCAGAATTTTGTCTCTGCTGTGGTCTGATGTCCAATGGAGTACGGCATTGATTTGTTCAAGAAGCAGTGTTAAATTTAGCTGGCCAGAAGGGAACATGATGTCCCCTGGCCAACTCAGGCGAAGAGAAAGAGAGGCACTTGGAAGAGGAAGAGTTGGGGCAAATGGGTTGCAAGTTTTCTTCTTCTTTAATTTTTCCCATTGTTCATTAGGAATCAACCCCAGTTACCACTCCTACTCCCCACCCCACCCAC
>LOEQ01002957.1:33090-55328 GCA_001685075.1 Bramus lutescens | reverse complement strand
CACTCTTCAGAGTTACTAAGGCATCCCTTGGGGAGTCAACAAAGACCTGCGTACCAAGTTGAGGCAGGATGAAGCCCTTCCCCCCTGTATCAAGGCTGAGTAAGGTATCCAACTATAGGGCATGTGCTCCAAAAGTCAGTTCATTTACCCAGGATAAGTCCTGGTCCCACTGCCAGCTCCCCCACACAACAGATCAAGCAAGCCGCATGATTATCACCCACATACTTGTCACCCAAATTCAGAAGGGCTAATTTGGTCTCATGCAGGTTCCCTAGCTGTTAGCCCATAGTCTGTGAGCTCCCACTAGCTGTCTCTGTGGTTTTCCAAATCATGATCTTGACCTCTTCTTGCTCATAAAATCCTTCTTCCCTCTCTTCAATTAAACTCCAGGAGCTCAGCCCAGTGCTTAGCTGTGGATCTCTGCTTCTGCTTCCATCAGTTAAAGGATGGAAGTTCTAAGATGACAGGTAGGTTTGTTACTACTCACATTATAGATGAAGGCTGATTCACATACCCTCTCTACTATTGCTAGGAATCTTAGCTTAGGTCATCCTTGCATGGTTCTTTAGAGCTGGGAAGTAGGCAGTGGTGGGGTTTTGTGGTTGCTTATAGTTCTCTCAGGTTTATATCTGTAATCTTTATTCACAAGTTTGGTTGGTTGGTTTTTCAAGACAGGTTTTCTCTGTGTAAGAGCCCAGGCTATCCTGAAACTCACTTTTATAGAGCAGGCTGGCCTTGAACTCACAGAGATAAACCTGCCTTTGCCTCCTGAGTGCTGGAATTAAAGGCATGTGCCACCACTGCCTGTCTCTGAGTTTTATTTTTTAATAAAAAACAAATCGTAGTACAACCCTAGTCCCTCAGCATAAATAAATCGTCCCTCCCTTAAAAGTTGTTCATCTGACATGTTTTGCCATATCACAGAAAAACTTAAAATTTCTGATACAGGAGGAATCAGGAGCAGTTAAGAATAGAAATTACTGTCTGATAGTTTTTCTCTCCTCTTGATGTGTTGCACTGCCACATTTTGCTTTCCTGTAACATAAATATAGCAAGACTTCCTTTCTTATTTATAATCTCTAGACGTAGCAGAGTATGGCAGGTATTAACAAAAACAAACGACATTCACACAGAAGGAAAGTAACGAAATATCTCTTCCCTGACCTTGCTTCCATGAGTTATATTATGAAGCTGGTTCTCAGGCATGTTAATGATATTTATAGAAAAGCACCTTTCTTCTCTAAAGTGAAGGCTCGCATATCCATTGCAGAATACATTCACAGGAGAAGGTTACTTGTTCAGAAAACAATGAAGATTAAATGCAGTTTTGTACTTGGATCAGATGATCATTTACAGATAGCATGTGATTGGAAGTAGCATGAAGTACTTTATCATTTATGTCTCTGTTACAAAACTATGATACAAAATGATATGGAGTGTCTTGTTTGAACTCTCTTAAGTGTACATTAAATAAAAGGACATAAAATACTCAAAAATATTCATCACTAGATCTGAGGCACTTTTTCAGCCATTGAGAGCACTTGTTTTTGCAGAAGACTTGACTTCAACTGCCAGAACCAACATGGGGGACACGCAATTATCAATTTGCATTTCCAAGAAATGTAGTACCTTCTTCTGGCTTCTGCAGGTACCAGGTATGCACATTTATGACCATTCAGGAAAATCACTTATACATAGGAAGTAAAAATAATTTTTTAAAAAGAGACTTAACTTGCCTAGTTTATGCCTTATATTTTCATATCTCTAATTATTTGTTAATTGAGGGGACGGGGGAAAATCACAAGTTGCCTTCATTTTTTCTAACTTCGATTCATAAAGTTGAAAGGGACTTTGTTAATAACAGACAGCAATGAATTTTAGACCTTCTAATCTTCTTGTGTCAGTTTCAATTAAAAATGATTCCCATGTTCAACTGTTTTAGATTGTTTCAATAACTAAATATATTGAAGTCATTGAATGTTTAACATATTTACACAAATGTCATTTGTGTTCAATAAAGTATAATTATCAAATATGACCTACAGTTCTTGATATTTATTAAGTGAACTATCTCATTAATCATTAATTGTGTGGAAGGAAGAGCACAGAAACATGTAATAGTAAATACAGTCTGGAGTAGATTAAATGAGAGTGGTCTCCATAGCTCATGTATTTGAATACTTTGTTTCCAATTGGTGGAAGTGTTTGGAAAAGTTGAAGAGATGTGGCCTTAAGGAGTGTGCTTTCAAGTTTCAAAAGTTCACTGTATTTTCAGTCTGTTCTTTCATTTCTTTCTCTCTGTCTCTCTCAGTCTCCCTCTGTCTGTCTGTCTCTGTCTCTGTCTCGCTCTAGCTCTCTCTCTGTCTCTCTGTTTGTCTGTCATTTTCTCTCTCTGCCCATGCTTGTGGATAAGATGTGAGCTGTCAGTGACTGCTTCAGTGTCATGCCTGCATTTCTGCCTGCTTCCGACTTCTCTGCCACAATGGCATTGGACTTTAACCCTCAGAAACTAAGAACCCTAATTGAAAGTTTTCTTTGCCTTGGTAATTATATCTTGTTTCAGCAATAAAAATGTAACAAAGACACTGAAAGTGATTTGAATGTTCAATGTGAAATAGCTATTGCAGCCTCCATTTGCGGAGTCCTGTTAAATGCCTATCACTGCTTCATTAATGACAGAACTTTGATCTTTTTGCAGAAATCCACACAGGATATTACATTGGGAAGTTTTTCTTTCTTCTATAATTTAAATATAGCAGGTATAAATATAAATGATGCTTATCTTAAAAAATTACATCAGTGAATGTATGGCCCCGGAGGCTAAACTAAACTCGTGACCATAAAAAATGAACTTTGTGTTAGGATTTGTGTTCATGCTGTTGAAACTGCAGTTTATCACTGGGAATTGCATTCATTTTTGTTTTCTGCAAGGTTCTGCACCATCCATAGCTGGTCCAGTCTGGGAACCATGGGCTGTGTGTCATATTATATTATATTATATTATATTATATTATATTATATTATATTATATTATAGATTACCTTCAGGTTACAGATCCTAAATATTTCAAAAGTGTTTTTCTCTTAACTGTTGATAAGTTATGAGACTTATTGAAGTAGCATAAACGTATCAGAGTCCAACAAGGGTTGCATTTTTAAACAATGAGCAATTTATTTTGGAATTAAATTGAATAATTTGTAGAAGAATCACAGGGATATATAGCCTAGGAAAGGAATATATAGAAACTGTTTAAACTTCATAAAACAGTCCCTCAGAAATATTGTTGCATAAGGACAAATGTATGTGCGCGCATACACACACATATGTACATATATATATATACAATGTTAGATTTATTACTAACATTTGAAAATCAAGCATCTCTACAAAGTGCTTGTACAGAGCATTTTAAAATTTATTCATGTTAGTTTTGAAATAATGCCCATGATTCATTTAATGGTAGGATTCAAATCATTAGATAAGATATCTATTTGTTTTAACAATTTTATAACTTTGCCTTAGCATGATATTAAGTTAGAATATTGTTTATTGCTTATTAAACAAATTAAAATGCTTAAAATCTCTAGGATTCATTTTATGGTAATGTACAATGAGAAATAACGAGGTTCAGTTTTTAATATTGAGGTAAGCATTAAAAATCAATAAGAGGATTATTAGAATAGTGCTCACTAAAAATTGTTGAATAACTTCTAATCTCATAATGATTGCTTTTTGGGAAATTCTGTCACTGTGTATTTAATGACATTAGGAAAACGCTGTGACATTTTCCTAAACACTGAAAAATTAAGCTTGTAAAGTCACAAAATTCATGCTATTATAACTGTGGAGTCATAAAAATAGTGTGGGGTAAGAGTTAAAATAACTGACCTTATAGACCTTGAACATATTTGAACTTTGGTAAATTATTTATCTGGTCTGAATTTTGTGTCTTTTCTTTAGTTTGTTAAATTCTAGGAAAAGATTTATTCACAATTTTTCTACAAGAATCCTACTACTCTAAGGAAATATTCAAAAGCATTATCTTCTACTCTGTCTAAGGCAATATATATCTCTTATAAAAATGGATTTAATGGCACTCAATGTACTTCATGTTTAAATTCTAAGGAAAGTAGCCGGTTACAAGGCAACCGCAATTCATTGCCTGCATGACTCACATATTGTTTCTTTGAAGTACAGATGCAGACTGCTTCTCAAATGCTCTGCTCAAGCATTGCAACCAGCCTAACAACCGGAAACTAAAATAAAAATAAGTCCAAGAACTTTCTGGGGAGTAGATAACTCTATTTTATCAACACAAAGTAAGCAAGCAAACTATACCCCATCAAATTTTACCACACCAAGGAAGAAGTCTCGATACCTCAATTAATTTTAATGGAAAAGGTGACTACTTGAGACAAAAAATTGCACAAAACTTTGTGTGCAAGTAATGACATTTCACAACACCTTCATAAATACCTCTCGAAGAAGAGTCCATGTATCATTTGAAAGTATATGTCAGTGTCGTTTCATCTAAGCCAAATGGTATTTTCAGAAACTTTTATATCTTTATTTAATGGTTTCTTTCAGCACTGCAGGTATTAATAGATTATCAAATTGAAAGATGTTTGCTTTGACCTTCACATAGCTCCATTTCTCCAGAGGTTTAATGTCTCTTACCAAGGAAGAGGAGAACATTAGGTGATTTCTCATCTCTCTACGATTCTATACTGCCTTCGTTATAGACAAATGATAAATCAGTTGGCATATGAAATTCTAAATAATGAACACAGAACACTTTCTGCGTTCTCTTGATGTCTCAGTTCATAAGTCTCTATGAGAACATATAGATATCTCAGTTCTACATCTCGGTTCTCAGGGAAATTTGTTCAGTTGCTCTTAAATTAGTGGAGAGAAAAGCAATACAACTGAACACAGATAAATATATATGTAATGAATGACTGCAAATTTATAGAACTAGCTCATACTATGGCTCAGATTATTAACATGGCATATATTATAAAATGAGAAAAAATGAGAGAAGGGGGTAGATGTGCTGAGATCAATTTTAAATGACTTTCTATGACTGTCTTAACAGTGAATTCACAAATGACAAGACCAGTAGACAAGTCAAATGCACAGCAGAAAGATTATTAGGCCTCAGCTCTACACAAGGACCTAAAGATAACTAAGGAATGCTGAGAGTTTGCATGGGGAATGTTTTCTTCAAGGAAAAACACACCAATTAGTTATCTAATATCAAATAATCAGTCCTGGAAATATACATGGGAGGAAAATCATACAGACTGAAGAGGTTACATTATGGAATATATATGTATACACATAAACATATATGCATGTAGTAACAATTAAAGAAAATAGAGGTCATACATGTGAAAAAGAAGTAAGAGGGGCATATGGGGAGTGTTTTAGGGGAGGGAATGGAAGGTAGAAATGATATAATTCTTTTACAATCTCAAAAAATAAAAAAAATCCCTGATCCAATACAATAAGAATGAAAAATGTGACTAAGTGAATATATATATACCCAGTCCCAGGATTCAAGATGTGGATAAGATCAAGATACAAAAACATAAGAAAATAATTGCTAGAAAACCAAATGCTAAGTAAAATGTCAAGAAATTTATTGGAGTATAGGGAAAATTATTATACTAGACAAGAAAGAAACATAAAATTCAAGGAAAGCAGTTGTTTCAGCTGCTGACTGAGTTTTCTGTCCCACCAGGTCCCACAAGTCATTCAATCCCAACGAAACACACAAAGGTCTACATTAATTATAAACTGATTGGCCTGTTATCTCAGGCTTCTTATCAACTCTTATAACATATATTAGTTCATAATTCTTGTCTGTGTTAGCCATATGGCTTGGTAACTTTTTCAGTGAGGCAGTCACATCTTGCTTCCTTTGTGTCTAGGTGATGTCTGCAGACTGCATTTTCCTCTCCCAGAATTCTCCTGTTCTCATTGCTGCGCTTTTACTTCCTCCCTGGTTGCCCCACCTATACTTCCTGCCTGGCTACTGGCCAATCAGAATTTTATTAAAATACAAATGGGGTACAGAACATTGTCCCACAGCATTCATCAGAGTCAGACAGTTTAACAAGAAGGAAAGTTAATCATAGAGGAATGTTTGTCAGACTAGCTGACAGTGTTTACTGAAGGAATGACCATGATGTAACAGAGGAGAGCCAGTGAGAAACAGGGTTTCTTGAAGCAGAACTATGTTCTGTAACTTATCATAGTTTCCAGTAGTCTCACTGGCTTGTTTTTATTATCAAGGCATTGATATTAACTTGAGAATTCATTGATTTCCCAGGTATACCTTACCTAAAACAGTGCTATGCACAAGATTAAGGGGAAATGAGTTGTTTATATTTTTATGTATTTGTTGCTGATGACACTGTTCTAGTATTATTTCTGTTGCTGTGAAAAAACACTATGACCTGAAAACACTGGAGAAGAAAGGGCTTGTTTGGCTTACAAGACAAGGGTACCGTCCATCATGGATGAGTCAAGGAGAATTAGATCCAATGAGTAAACATTCTTCATAGGATGAGTTCTCTATATAAAAATAAAACCACGTGCGTTTTGGATGAGAAGGTATGCTGGCAGAATCCTTGGGATTTTAGCGCAGTACACAGAAAGCAGTGGGAGTCTAGATTTTTGTTTCACCTATTTTGGTTGTTTCTAAAACTAAACTATTATCTGGGCAATTTCAAACAGCGTGAAGTTTCTTATCTCTGTGTCATGTTTATAACTTTATGTTTTTATGTTTTTAAGCCATTGCTTTGCTTCGTTTTTTTTTCCCATTCTTCCTACTTCCAGGGAAATGAAAAACATTTAAATTCTATCATAGGGCATGTTAGACATGACACTCTTTATCAACTCCCCCTCACAGAAGAGCTCAATAAACTTCCAGATTTAAGTCATGCTATCCCCAAGCTCTTTAATACTTATATTAACTGTTACCTCACAAACAACAGAACCTATGAGGATTCGATTTAAAAGTGCTACGAAAGCTTTTCAACACAAATAGCAATTCAATAACACACACCAACAGCCGTAAAAATTAATTTTCCCAAACCATTCTTCCTTTAGGCAGCAGCATTAAAATAAAAGCTAACAAACAAAAGTCTCACACAACTAAAGCAATGCGTGTAATAGAAAATAAGAAAATCGAGTGTCTGTTCAACCAGAGTGTCTTAAGTTGTGTTGTGCAGCTTGTATGAAGACGCAAGGGACAGCTGTCGCCCCTGTGTTAACAGCTCTGCTACATAGGAAAGGTTTTCCTCTGGGGAATCGACCTTCCCCCAGTGAACTCTGTTTCTCCTGTGTTAGCATATATTTGGGATTTAAATGTTCCTCGGGAGCATTGTTAGGAGACGTTAGGACATGGCTGCTTAACTAGAGTACAAAACAAAACAAAGGTATTCTATTTCTTATCTTCTCTCATACATTCCATCCCCACCAGTTTCTGCTCCCTCCATAGCTCCCAGCCCATTATGCTATTCCCACTTCCCTTCTTTTCCAGTTCCATCCCCACCCACTCCACTTCCCTTTAGATAAGAAGAGGCCTCCAAGAGACAACGACAAAACAGGGCAAAAGAATATATAATAAGACTAATTAAAGCCTTCATAGAGAGACTGGACAAAGCAACCCAATAGGAGAAAAAGAAGCCTCAAAGCAGTCACAAGAGTCAGAGACACACAGCTCCTACTGTTTGCAGTCCCACACAAACACAAAGCTAACAGTCATAACATATATACAGATGACCTGGTGGAGACCTGTGCAGGCCCTGTGCTTGCTTCTTCCGTCACTGTGAGCTCATGTGCACTCAGCTAAGTTGATTTAGTGGGCCATGTTCTCCAGGTGTCCTCCATTCCTTCTGACTCCCGCATTGTTTCCTCTCCCCTTTCCAAGGGGCTCCCGGATCCTCTAGGGGATGTATTCAAATGAGACCTCTGATTTAGACCCTGCATAATATCTGGTTGGCCATGGGTCTCTTGGTTAACTCCACAAGCTAACACTCCTGATGTACTTGAGGCTCATTGTCTCGCACATTCCTCACTTTAGCATTTAACTAATTCACTACAAACAGACCTAACTAGAGTAGCTTTGCCAGGCAGTATTTTGAATGGTATCTGACCCACAAGAGCATTATTTTTTCTTTTTTTTATGGTGATTTTTTTTCAATTTTTTCCCTGTGATTGTAATTGTATCACTGCCTGCTTCCCTTTCTATTCTCCAAATCCTCCCTCTCTCCTTGCACTCTTTCAAATCATGTCCCATTTCCTATTAGTTATTGTGGGGAGCATATATGTTCTGTCTGCATTTGTGTGTACACGTGTACGTACATGTATGCACCTATTTATTCTTAAAAACAACTTGCTCACTCTATATAATGTTTTTTCTATGTATGTTTTCAGAAATTACCTCTTAGTGTTGGATAACCAGCTAGTTTGCTCTCCCCTGGGTAAGACCCACACTCAGCATTTCTGAATATGGATCTCTGTGCAGGTCTATTGTCATGTCATTATTCAGCTAATGTTTAATAAGTCATGGCGATGAGACTTTATGGGCATAGCTTTTGATATTGCTAAGAGACACAGTCTCACTAGGAACTTTCTTTTAAATGTCTACTTCAAAATGTGATGTTGGTGAAAGATAAATATATATGAAAGAGAGGCACACATATTTTGATGTTGTACTATTATTTCAACTGAATTTTCAATTTAAAAAATTGGTGATATTATCCCTTGGGTCAATTTATTATATATTGAAAAAGAACTGTTTCTCTTTAAAAGTAGAGTCAAGGGTTGGTGTAGTAGTTAGGAGCACATACTACTCAAGGAAGAAGCAAGTTTCCAAGCACCCATGTGGGACTGCTTCAAACCATCTTTTGTTGTAGTTACAGGGATAAGATGGCCTCTTATAGCTGCTACAGGGACCTAAGCATACCTGAAAACCCACAAATCATACACAAAACTGAAAACAAAAGGATAGGTTTCTAAAATATAGTTTTAAGTTGCTTGGGGAGATATAATTACCATAGAACATGTTAAAAATGTACAGGTTTAATTAGAGTGGAGAAAAATTATATTTTAGGACCAGATATAATTTCTGTTCTTAAATTCATTGGAAGATATTTTTAAGGACATCTCAGAAAACATTGTCATAATCATGTATCTTTATCAAAGTACTACTATTATAAAATGTTATTTTCCTTCTTAACATATCTGAAATAGGGATGTATTTCAGCATTCGTTTTATCTTTTTACTGTCAGCAATACAACAGTAACAACAAAGATGTCATTTCCTGACTATATTTAGATATGTCACATCTGTTCCAGTTATCATCTTTCAGTTTTCATTATTTGTATTATGTACACTACACAAATGAAATTAATTTTCTCTCACTGACATTAAAATTTGACAAAATAATTAAATTTTAAGTTTTATAAAGCAGTGAATTAAATAAAGCAAGACTAAAAAGATAAATAATGGATAAAATTGATATTATCTTAAAATAGATTAGAACTAAAAGATAAAAAGAAATTATTTCAGTGCATATCACATACCTTTTTGTGGGATAAAATATAAAATACACACCTTTAAATGTATTTGAATTACAAATAAAATGGCATGTTTCTTTATTCAAAATGCAAAACACCCATAATATCATAAATTCATCTGAACTGTTTTGCTTTCATGGTAGATTCTAAAGTAATTTTAAAAAGCCTTTGTACCAAAACAAAATCGGATATTTTTTATTTTTTAGTTGTGTAATAAAGGTGCCAATAATTAACATGATTTTTCACTGTCTAAAAAAGAATAATAAATTTTAAGGCATAGGAGTAAAGGAAAAATTCAAATTGGCTTAACTATAAAATCTAGTGCTGTTCTCATTTTCAATTTCCTTAGGAGATCAGATTTTCACTAAATCAAAGCCTTACACCTTTTCATACACATATGTGCACACAGGTGCATGCACACACATACATATTTATGGATAGATGCTCATCTTACTATATGCACAAAATATACTCAGTCCTGTTTTCTCAGAAGCTAATTTGTGCTTATTATTTAAGAATATTTTTAAAAGAAAGATACGAATATATTTTACCTCCAAGACAACATATGATAAAATTGGAATATTTACCAATATTGGAAAACCACTTCTTTTGCATTTATTTCAAAGTCATTGCTGACCCTATAAATATCTACAGTATACTAACTACATCATGCAATAATTGAAACATTTCAGATCAATATGGCAGAATGCAGTCATACTGTTTTTTTATACTTAATGTTAAAAATTTCAAATCATAATTTGATTGCCACATTTATTCCTCTTCCTCCCTTTAAACTTACTCCTATAACCCTCCCCTCTCTCAATCAAGTGTATGACCTCTTTTTTACTGTTATTTCATGCATATATGTGCATGTGTACATGTATATATTTTTTAATTGAAAATAGTTTCCTCTCCCTATATCCTCCCATTTACATAACTCCCATTTGTATCCACCCCTTTATGCCTATCATCAAAAAACAAGTTTCCAAGGGATAAGAGTAAAAATCAAATATAGTATAATAAAATAAGATAAAAGCAAATACATCAGATTAGGATAAAACAAACAAAAGAAAAAGAGGCCAAGTAAAGGTCCATGAAACAGATACAAATACAAAGACCCGCTTTTTTGATCATTCAGAAATCTCATAAAAACAATAAACCAGAAGCCAAAATAAATAAACAAAAAAATCTAAAGGATGAAAAGAGAAAAATACATGTGGTAGTTAAGACTGTTATTGGCTCCCTTATTCGCATAGTGAGAGGCACCATTAGGAAATGTTGGAGAGGGTATGTTATTGTTGGAGGAAGTGCGTCAATTGGAGGTGGGCTTTGAGGTTTCCTATACGACCAGTGTCTCAGTTGACTTCTTGTTGCTAGCATGATATAGGACTCTCAGCTACTACCCAAACACCATGCCTGCTTGCATGCTGCCATGATCCCCACTGTGATGATAAAGAACTGAACCTCTGAAGTTGTAAGTGAGCCCCCTCAATTAAATGTTTTTCTTATAAGAGTTGCTGTTGTCATGGTGTCTTTTCACAGCAATAGAAAGTCTAACTAAAATAATATGTAAATAGAATGAAATAAAAATAAGATAAATTTTTTTTTAAAAAAATGAAGACTTGAGATGAGGACCTTCCAAAGACACCATTGAGTTCAGTGTCTCTTGGTATTCTACTGCTGTGCCTTACTTTTGAAGCATTGTTTGCTTCACTGATAATATTACAGTAGAGTTAACTAAAATTGCATTTGTAAATGGCTTTCAATTGGAGAAGATTCTGGGTTAAGGATGGGTCAGCACTATCTGGTACAGGCCAATATATAAAATGAAGCTTCTGCTGTATTAGTTTTCCATTCTATTCGGCATATGGCCCTCAATTTTAGTATTTTCCCCCCATACTCCCTCCCTTTTCTCTTCTTGTTTCCCATTGCACTCTTGGTATTCCTGTTCCAGTCTCCTGCTCCCCATTAATCCATAACAATCTGTATATTGTTTGCCTCACCAAGAGAGCTCTATCTCTCCTCCCTAGTATCACTGATTTAACTATTAATATCTAAATAAGAGAATAAATACATACTTGCCTTTCTGGGTTTGGGTTGCGGTATTAGTTAGGGTTTCTATTGCTATGAAGAGGCACCATGACCACGTCAGTTCTTAGAAAGGAGAATATTTAATTTTAGTGGCCCTCTTAAAGTTTGAGATTTAGTCCATTATCATTGTGGAAATCAAGACAGCATGTAGGTAGACATGCTTTTATAGAAGAAGCTGAGAGTCCTTACATCTTGACTCACAGGTAACAGCAAGAAGTCAGTCTCCCTGGGAACGGCTTGAGCATATAAGAGACTTCAAAGCCCACCTCCACAGTGACACACTTTCTCCAAGATGACACCTTTTCCATCAAGGTCACACATCTCAATACTGCCATCACTTTGGTTTCATTTTCTTTCAAACCACAACAGTTACCTCACTCAAGATGAAGTTTTGTAGTTCCATCCATTGACATGTGAATTTTAAGCAACTGACTCATACTCATTTGTATAAATATACCACATTTTCTTACTTATTCATCGATTGAGGAAAATCTAGGTTGTTTCTAGTTTCTGGCTAGAAACTACAAATTTTAGCAACAATAAACATGGATGTACAAATGTCTCTGTGGCAATATGAAATATCTTTTTTGCATATTCCCAGTAGTGGTATAGCTGGATGTGAAAGTAGATCAATTTTCATCTTCCTGAGAAATTGCCATACTGATTTTCATAATATCTATCCTTTTATTTTATTTACTCAGGTAACTAAAAATTTTTGAATTATGTTTAACAATATTCATTAAAATATAAAAATCTACTGGGGGTAGTCACCCATAATAAAAGTACATGGCATTAATTGGTAATTAACTGTGCAATAAATGATATTTTTTGATTTTCACATTTACATGAAAATAGTTTTTTGATGATTTACTTAATCCGCAGTAAAAAAAAATGTTTCTGAGTACCTTTCATGCACAGTATATGCATTCTAGGACATACATTTATGTCTGAACATTTAGAGCTAAATTCAGGATCACTTCTATCTTCTCCACCAGTCAGAAGTGATAGGTCCCTGGCAGGGCTATGTAACTATGAGTTGAAGAATGCTTTGCTCCTTTTGAAAATTTTGTATCTCAGCTATGAATTCTCAATAACAAGTAATCATTTTAGTAAGTGATGTCCTATGCCTTTATCTCATTAAAATATCTTGCATTTTAAATGTGAAACTTATTTTAGGATCCACATCTAGTAGTCTGTCAAAAACTCTGAAAATTTATATAGTTTCTTTATTCTTTGAACACAATTTGAAATGTTGTTAATATTCATGTTTTCAATTTATATATCATTATAAAGTAAAATAAATCAAATCCAGTCACTTTGGTTCAGTCTTTCTGTGCAACTTAAGAGCTAAGTTTCAGTGTCTCCATCATGTTTCTCTTTTTTTACTTTGCCAGTGACTTACGTGCATACTATGTGGACTTTCTTAGGTATTGATAGATGCAAGTCAAGGTTATCTTGAACTTACATAAGAAAGCACTGTTGTGTGATCTTATTGATTTTTCATTGAAAATTAGCCTTATCTTTAAATTTGAACTCAGGCAAAATTCATAATAGTATCAAATTTCCTTGTGAGATTTTTCACCAATATTTTTTGATAAATATCAATTTTGGGATACCATTACATGCAAATTACAGTAGCTGTTAGGTTTATCATTAAACTATCTTCTTTATCTTAAATCTAGAACAACACACTTAAATCACTAACAGTTTTTTCCTATGTTATGTTTTATATGATAAAACATAAATAGGTAATGTACATATTTCAATAGCATGACATTTAATTACCTCTATGCCTGCATGATTTTGCGATTGTATGTTTGCTAAAGGGGATTAAAATGTATATAACATAACATTGTTTCAGATTAAAATTGTAAATGGAATCTGCAAATTTGTTTCCAGGCCACCCAGACCAAATAATCACACAGAAACTATATTAATTGCAATAATGTTTGACCTATTAGTTTAGGCTTCTTATTAACTAACTCTTACATCTTAAATTAACCCATTTCTATTGTCTGTGTATAGGAACAAGGCTGTGGCCTACCAGTAAGGTTCTGGAATGCCCTTCTTTTTTAGCTGCTACATGGTATCTTCTTGATTCCTCCTATTTTTTATGTCTCTATCCCTTCCAGCCTGGCTATATTCTCCCCTATCATAGGTGAAAGCACCTTCATTCATTAACCAATAAAAGCAACACATATACAGAAGGAATCACACACCATGAGATCTCTTAGTTAATCTTTTAGTGAGTTCTCTGGCAGTATTTACACCCATGCTGATGCAACGTATGAGCTTTAGGAAATCAAACTGAGTAAAAGATTTGCTTCTCTCAGCTACAATTTCATCATTTATAGTTTTCATCTTATTTTCCAGTGATAAATTGACAAAGCAGCTTTCCCTTGGAAATTCCCAGGTAATATGGACAGAAACTAAAAAGTGTATGACAACAGAATATCCTCCTTTATCTAATTCCTAACTGGCATCGGGACCATAGTGGCATAGAAGTAACTTTCGACCCAAGTGACAACTTCAATGGAGTAATTGACTTTGATAAACTAGTAATGTCTTCTATGGCCTGTTTATGGTCTACTATACTCCATTAAGTAGAAATTCTGAAGATGTGAGGAATATCTCAGTGGTAGAGGAATTAGCTACCATGTAGGAAGAACTAGGTTAGATTTCCAACATTAGAGCAGTCCTGAAAAACAATGGGTCTTAGTAAGAATATGATAATTGATCAATTGATATATTCATTCACCTTACAAGTATTTATCCTATTAATTTGAGACTGTGTAAGAAATTCTGGTGATAGGGTGATAAAGATGAAAGTTATATATTCTGTATTTAAAGCATGTCCTGTCATAAAATGCACTTAATAAATGGATATTACAATTCATCATGATTATAAGAATAAATCACACTGAGGGCAATGAGCTCAGTGGATGTATTCAAGAGAGTTTTGAAAACAGTATGTTGAAATTCAATGCTTCACTAGATTTTCCCTACTAATGAGAAATGTTCAAGAAGACTTTAGGAATTCCACTTCATTATGTAGAGTATCAGAGCACAGATAAGGAAGATACTAAAATCTTATCATTTGCAACAGATAAAAGGTTTATGTTAGCATAATTTTAGGTTAAAATTATGCTACTTAGACAGATCTCAGTTTAGCTTTGGTTTTAGTGTATCTTCACTGTTATTATTATTTTTTGATTTTTGGATCCAAATTTGGCTTTATTATTTCCCTAGGTAAGTCAGGCTGCCAAAACCCTCAGTTAGCCTACCATATGGTGGAATAGCAAGGGTATGCCGGAATGTGTGTCTTTTGGCTAGTGAATTTATAAAGTGTCATTGAAAATGTTTTAATGGTTGAATTTGAAATTGCAAGCCTGAATTGTTTAAGCACTTGTAGTATTCCTAGGAAAGGCCAAATTTATAGGAAAATGTAGTCTAATAGTTATACCTCAAATCTTTATTTTTAATGTATTTTACCAACTATTTTAATACAGAATACTCATATGGACTTCTATAAATAGAGAGTTTGTGTAAGAAAAAACTGTGTTTAGAGATTCGGCTTTTTAAAACATGATTTCGAAAAGCAATATGTTTAACAGCAGCTATTTGTTCTAAGGAATGAATGGCTGAGTCCCTAAGGATTCATTTGAATAGTCAGGATTTCTAATGTGTTTGTCTTAAGAGGTAGGTCAATAAGAGGTGATATTATAAGAGGTTATGCATGTATTTGTATTTTCAACAACCACAGTATAGAATTGCTTTAATTGTTTAAAAAATGATTTATTTTTATTTTATGTGCATTGGTGTTTTGTCTGCTTGTAAGTCTTCGTGAAGGTGTCAGACTCCCTGAAGTTAGAGTTACAGACAGTCCTGAGCTGCCATGTGAGTGCTGGGAATTGAAACCAGGTCTTCTGGAAAAAACAGCCAGTGCTTTCAACTGCTAAGGCATCTCTCTAGCCCCATAGAATTGTTTAACTCCTATATTGGATTATCAAATAAAACAGAAATTATAAAATTTATACAAGATATTAACTTGCTTCCTTTCCCCAAAATCAGTTCAAGTAACTGCATCCCTTTGCCAAAATCATTTCAATTAGCAGTATTAAAACAAAGGACAGGGACAGATGGGAGAGAAAATAAGTCAAAGTATTACTTGAATTATGACCATCAACCTGAAGCAATTAGTCAGAATGTCTAGCCAATACCTCTCTGCAGCATTTAGTTGTATAATGTCAGATTAGATCAGTAACTGGTAACTTACCTAATTCTTACTTCTTGGCACCTTACAAAGTATGACCAACTAAGACATTGAGCTATGCTCTATTGATCAAACATAAAACATACTCTCCTTGTTAACTGACTTCAAGAGTTCAGGTGCCAAAAGCCTCCCACCAGGGTATATCTAGAGTCCTTCTTTTCTTTCCGCGTGCAGCTTTCCCACCCATTTGACTTTACTCTGCCTCCCCCCCCNNNNGGTGGCATTATAGAGGCTTCTACATTAGCTACAGCAAGTTCTTAATGAATGCTACTTATTTACATTTGGGCTTGCATTATTTGTCTTTTGTCAGATTAAAGGGATTCTTAGCAAGAATGGCAAAATGTCTCTATTCACAAAGTTGCCAAGTGGTTGAACTTCTACCAAACACATCACAATGGCTCTTCAGGTGTGTCCAGTAGATCACTGAACAGTGGTTGAATTCAAGAGAAAAAAATAATGTGCAAGGCTAATTTATATGTAAATATGCATATGCTAAAATAGTAACCCTGTCTATATAATGTTTTAAAGCTTTCATCTTTATAGAAGCTGTTTAATGTATTTACAAGGTTGATTTTCTATTTCTTTCTCTCTACTATATTCTGAAATGCATTTTGTAAAAGTAATAACAACAATAACAACCAGAACAAGAGTAAATTATTTGTAGTCAGGCAGTCCTAGGACAAATCTTAACAATTAATTAGATATGGCATACAAAGAAAATGAATCACAGCTTATTCTTCTGTGACATAGTGTTGATAGTGGATAGCATTCAGTATGTTGGTAATTGTCAAGTACTCAAAAAAGATAGCATCTCATAGTTCATCTGAAAATGGGTAAAGTTATCTTGTGGATAAAGAAGCTGTTTAATATTTCTTTGTAAATGCTAATTTATTTTGAAATTTTTATGTAATACAGATTCCATGTAAGTCTCCCTGAAATTATGGTTATCTCATGTTTGGTTAATATAAAAGTTTTATATACTTATAGCATCTGCACAGTAGTCCATGAGATTTTAGTGACTGGTCTCCAGATAGGACAGTATGTTAGGGGATTTGAATCATGGGGAGCACACGGCTAATTGGAGAAATAAAGCCACTGATAGTTCTTTGGGTGTATCTCACTCAGGATGGTTTCCAACTCATTCCTCATTCCTCTCTTTCAATATACAAGATGTTTTAATCTATCATTCTGTCTCCACCATAGTTCAATACAAATTCTGAGCCAATGATACCCAAAACACTTCCTCCCTTAAGAAAACGATGAGATATTTTGGTCATCAACACAAAATTACCTAACAATTTGTTTTCGAGAGAAGTGATGTCATTGCTACTATTAAACCTAATCCTCAGCACATAGTTTTTAAACCTTTGGCACTGGTCTGTGGAAAGATTTTTGAAGACTTTATTTATACTGACTAGAAAACAGCTAGACTGTTGTTAGCAGAGAATAATGCTGAATCTGCAGGAAATTCAGAAGACCAGAATCTGGAAAGAACTGTCTATAGTAAAGGTGGTATATGGCAACAATAACTCCATTAGGAATTGTGTTATATTAGGATAAAAAATAAAACTGTCTATATTGTCTGGATCTTGAAAAGGTGCTAGGGACCAGACTTAAAAGAAATGAGCAAATTAATTGGAAGGGAAAAAATTAATTCAGGTTTGAAATAGAGTTAGTACTGTCAGCTTTTAGCACAATTTAGAATGTAAATGAAACACAAAATCAGAGAAGCAGGATTTTCAATGTGCAATTTGCCTACAAAATTCGGAGGATGTGCAGTTAGATCCTGAACACAGCCTAGATGCCCTTCAACCCAAGATTGGATAAAGAAAATATAGTATATTTACACAATGGTGTTTTACTCAGTGAAAAAACAACAATAACTTCAT
Organism: Bramus lutescens; assembly: GCA_001685075.1. Lineage (NCBI taxonomy): Eukaryota > Metazoa > Chordata > Mammalia > Rodentia > Cricetidae > Bramus > Bramus lutescens. The sequence goes on along the minus strand of LOEQ01002957.1, from coordinate 37,484 downwards.
GAAATTTGCAGGCAAATGAATGGAACTAGAAAAAAAAAATCATCCTGACTGTGGTAACCCAGATCCAGAAATACAAACATAGCATGTGCTCACTCCTAGTGGATATTAGACTTAAAACAAAGGATAACCAGACTACAACCCACAGCCCCAGAGAAGCTAGGTAACAATGAGGACCCTAAGAGAGATGCCTATATTTCCCTAGGAGAGGGAAATAGGTGAGATCTCCTGGGTAACCTGGTGTGGGGAAGTGAGGGATTGGGTTAGTTATGTTGGGGCAGGGCAGCATGGGGAGATACATTGACAGCAGGAATATTTGGGGTTAGGGAAAGGCTTGGTGCCAGGGAAACTGCAGGAATCTGCAAGGATGACTCCAGCTAAGATTCCTTGCAATAACGAAGAAGGTTCCTGAACTGGCCTTATCCTGTATTCAGATGGGCTCTCATTACAAAGCCTTCATCAATAACCGACAAAAGCAAATGCAGATCTTCACAACCAAGTACTGGGAGGAGGGATTGTACAAAAGGGGCAGATCAAGACCATGAACCGAAAACACACAGAGATAATTGAACTGACATTGTGGGAACTCAGGGACTCAGGACTGACAGTTGGGGACCCTGCATGGTATTGACCTGGGTACTCAACATGCAGGTGATAGTTGTGAAGCTTGGTGTGTTTGTGGGGCTTGTAGCAGTGGGATGAGGACCTGTCCCAGGAGCATGAGCTGGCTTTTGGAACCTATGACCCATGATTGGTTGCCATGCCAAGGCTTAGTGCAGGGAAAAGTGCTCGGTATGCCTCAATGTGATAAGTCATGCTTTGTTGTCTCCCATGGGAGGCCTGCCCTTTTCTGAATAGATGTGGGTGTGAGGCAGGAAGTGGGTGGTGGGAACGGGAAGAGAGGAAGGAGGGGAAATCATGGTAGGTTTGTAAAATAAATGAAGACACCAAGCACAGGATTCAAAGGCTGAAATTATACATCCATTTGAAAGATTTTCCCTTGGGAAGAAAGCTTTTGGGTACTCTGGTCACACAGGCATCCTCAGGAAGTGTTCCCCTGAAACTGAAGCTACAGGAGCTTGTAAACCACTTTACATGGGCCCTGGAAAGAGAACTCAGCTCCTCCTCAAGAGTGCACTATGCTCTTAACTGCTGAGCCAACTCTTTTATGCTGTCATTTGATATAATGCCAAAATCCTTAGCAAAATAAAAATGAAGTGTAAACTAAATTTGAATTTCAAATTAATAATGCATCATTTTTATAGAACAATTATATCATAAATATTTCCTAAAACAGATTTATACTAAAAATATCATTCATTAGTTTTATGATATTCAAATTAAAGTGTTTGTTATATTCCTTGTAATGTTTATTTGCAGAAGCCTTGATAACAGCTCATTTTGCAGAATTTTAGTAATTCATCGTTAAACCAAAGAAAATTCCAAATATTCTCTGGCATCAAATCTGTTTTATTAAAATAGTTTTAAAGTATGCTTATGTAGGCTATAAAATGCAAAGATAAAGAGGAACCTTACTTTCACTATTTATGTTATCTTTAATAGGTATGGTTGCAAAGATATAACTAATAAAAGTTCATAATTCTTTGAATTGCGGTAATTTTTGGACTGCATTTTGGCATAGCTCAGATTACTTTTAGCCAGTTTAGCAACATTCGTGTCTTAAATGAAAAGGGAAGAAATACGGCCTCTGGTAAACTGAGTGTGTTCCACTGGCTCTCCCCTCCCCAACTTGTACATAGGAACATAAGTAACTCCATTTGGTAGAATAGGAAAACACACACCCGTACAAAGACATGAATGAAGTTGCTGTAAGAATACACTGCAGTTTGGATGTTCAGGGACAGCTGGAACGGTAAGTGGGGCATGGGTGAGATAATAATACATTATAAAATTTATGATGGGTCTTGATTGAAGAAAAAGTCAAGGTGAGAAAGTAAAGGACAGCAAACAAGTAAGCAGCATTGCTTTACGGTCTCTACCTCAATTTTGACCTCCATGATTCTGTGTAAGCAGCATTGCTTTACGGTCTCTACCTCAATTCTGACCTCCATGATTCTGTGTAAGCAGCATTGCTTTACGGTCTCTACCTCAATTCTGACCTCCATGATTCTGTGTTGGGATCTTACTATGATTGCTCTTGATGATAGACTGAAACCAGCAAACTAAAATCAACCCTTTCTTCTCCCATTTTGCTTTTGTTCAGTATTTTGTCAGAACAGAGAAATACGCTAGATCAAGTGATTTAGTCATGAATGTAATCAGGTCATGGTTAGTGGGGTGACAGTTACTATTAGCAGTTTGTACTTTTCTGTCTTTATGAAGGTAATGGAACATACAGTAGCAGATTAACAATGACTGACTTGCCTTTAATAAGACCTTCTAGGGTTGTTTTGTTGTTTGCTTATAATTGAAAGAATCATAGAAGGAAACAAGTAGAACCACTTGAATATAAATAAAATGAACAATGTAAGAGATCACTGAATATGAGTACTTGTGGTTCTATTTAGCTTTAGTGTTACAGCATGGATCCTTTAAAAGATAACATGAGCATAAAGAGTTCAAAGCTATAGACTAGAAAGATGGCTCGCCAGTTAAAAGCACTTGGAGGACTTCAGTTTCCAGCACTATCTCAGGCTGGTCAGAACCTCTTGTAGCTCCAGGTCTAGTGGATCAACACATCCTCTTCTGGAATTGGTGAGCATTTACATGAACATGTACATAAATAACGGTAATAAATTTTTTTTTCAAAAAGATAATGAACCCAGCCTGGGCTACAAGAAAGCCCTGTGAAAAAATAATAGAAAACAAGAAAGAACATTAATAAAGAAGGGACAGAGAGGGATGAAGAAAAGGAGAGATGGAGAGTGGAGGGAGTCGGAAAGAAAAGTCAGGGAAGAGGAAGAAAATAAGGAAGAAAGGAAAACTTGCCATGGAAATATCAGCCATATCGTTAACATGACTTTTATATTTAAGCTTATATTCTCACTTTCTGCTTTTATATACTTTTGGCAATTATCCAGGATGTTTTTATACCAGATTAATACATGAACTCTAAATATGCACCTAGCAATTGGATACAGTAGGAATATTTTTACATCTGTGGAAACAAATACATTGAGACAGAATAAGGCATTATATTTACCAAACTGTGTTCAACACCTTTTGGTGTGTATATTTTATTCATGGATTTTAAAAATACATTTTTATTAAAATATAAAATATTTATATTTTAATTGATACAAATTAAATTGATATAAATTTATAGCCTACTTTCCAATTAATATTGCAACACCCTATATACATAAAATATACACACAAATTATATATATATATATATACACATACACACACACATACAACCTCATGTGTCCATTTTTGTGATTTGACAACATGGGGTTTCAGGGCTTCCAACTTTGTGTTTTATACAACAAGGGAACTCATCTCCAGGACAAGCTAATTCTCCTCTCAGCAGTCATAGTATAAACTATAGGTTTATAGTTTTTTGGTTAAGAATATGGCCCCATAAAATTTCCTTCATTTCATACTTGAATATGTATTGACATTGTCATTATTCCAGCTTTATTTATGAGACGTTTTCTAGAAAAGGCTCTCTCACAGAAGACATCCCGGTATTCTGTTCTTACAAACTTTCTGCTCCCTCTTCCCTGAGCCATGAATGCAGGAACTCTGGTTAAGATATATCCATTCAAGCAAGGTTACATAGAAATATCTTCATTGTATACAACTGTGATTTCCAGTGATATTCTCCATTTGCTGTAAAGAGACGCTTGTCCTAGTCAGTGTTCTAATGCTGTATAGAGACACAATGACCACAAAACTGTCATTTAAAAAGCATTCAATTGGTGTCTGTTACAGTTTTAGCGGTTTAGTTTATTCTCATCATAACAGGATGCATGGCACTGTGCAGGCAGTTGTGGTTTTGGAGAAGGAGCTGAGAATTCTACATCAGGATTTATAAGCAGATGGAAGAGAGAGCCACTGGGCCCGACTTGGCTTGTTGTGTCATCTCCAGCGACACACTTCCTCCAACAGGCTATATCTCTAAATTCTTGTAAATAGTACCACTCCCTGGTAACCAAAGAATCAAATCTATGCGAGAGAGTGGCCATTCTCATTCAAACTGCCACAGAGGCTTCTCTGAGGAGGGACAGTACCTGAACTTAGCTGTGGGTATAAGGATAAGACTCAGAATGAAGTAAAATATTGTCCTGGTAGAGCAAGTGACAACATCAGATTCTTTGCTAAGGTTTATGACCTCCTTACTAAATTGGGAAATGGCTAGTAGGTTTATATATCAGGAATATTTTTTTTCATTTTCTTTATTATTATTAAAAAATTTCCACCTCCTCCCCTCC
>LOEQ01002957.1:0-17605 GCA_001685075.1 Bramus lutescens | reverse complement strand
GACCTTGGACTTCCCACAGGACAGGGAACCCTGACTGCTCTTTGGACTGGAAGGGAGGGGGAGGGGGAATGGCTGGAGGGGGGAGGAGAATGGGAGGAGGGGAGGAGTTGGAAATATTTAATAATAATAAAGAAAATAGGAAAAAAAGAAGTCACTTACCGTTACCTTATATCATTTGGATATAAAGGGCCAAAATATCCTAATTTGAGATGCACTGTGATACTCATAGTGTCTAAACCATGTTTTTCCCAGAATGCATTGAGAATGAAAATCTTGAGAAGAAAAAAGAACTTTTGTAAAATATTATTCATTTGAAAGAGTGTGAATGCATGATTTTTTAAAATTAGTCACAAGAGGTAAATTATTTCAAAAAGGAAGAGAGTAAATGATGTTTTCTAAGTATGGGTTGAGTAAGAATATTTCTAAAGTCACAACATACAAATTCGCTGGTTCTTTGACTTGAAGGGTAAGTATGTTTTGTGTATATTCATCCAGATTTACACCAAAAGAATTTCTTTTGTTGCTTGTTTTCACTTCTTTCAATAATAACAATCCTCCATGTTGATGAGGTAAATGTGATGTTAGGGGAATGCATGTATGTTAAGGAATGGATCCTATGAGGAATTGTGTGTGTACACCTTTACAAATAGATGTGTATTTCTAAATGCAGCAAACTATGTTATGCATTATTTTGTACAGAAGCAGCTCTTCAGTTTATAAGTATGAAGGATTTTTTTCTAACTAAAAATATGATGCACAAATAAGTAATATTTCCTCCATCCAAAAAGAAATCAGGCATAATATTCTACATTGTCAAAATGTTGAATTATATTATTCCTCTCTGAAATGTTGACATGATAAAAGAAAAAATTTTTTATAGCAATGTAAGTGTTCCTCAAGGCACTCTGGTTCACTTGTTGAACTCCAGGTTCCCCATCTTGAGTTCCTGCACTGTCTATCCTTGATGATGAACTGCAATTTGTATAAGAGATATTTTTTCAAGTTTCATTGCAATCCATGTTTTAACAACAACAACAAAAAAAAAACAGAAAGCAAACTAGAATATTTGGTAGATTTAGAATTTGGCTAAAACTTTGCTAATGGAATCCACTAATTTGCCTCAAATAACTTAACTATATATTCTCCCCAGTCCTGATAACAGCCATGATACCTAAAATTTCCATATTGACATGTTTAAATTCCATGCTGTAGACATAAGATTATGAGGTGCTTGCCTTCCATGTTTAGCCTGTTTCACTCAACATGATGAATTCCATACCAATCTGCACTGTCACAAATGACAGGATTTTTAATACCTGAGACTCCTCCTCTATCTGTTTAACAATTCTTATTCACTTTTTAGCTGATGGAAACTTCTATTTCTCTGTATTTATTAGGAAAATCCAAGATTCATAGATTGATGCAAAAGTTGATTTCATCTTGTTGGAATATTAAAAAGCATTATTTCTTATTGACAGTAATGTTTTCTTACTCTATATTGGAGCTCTGCAATTATTATTAAATCTTACAGTATTTCTAATACTCTTCAAATAGTTTTCTTTAATTTGATAATTTGGGTATTAAATAGCTTTCTTTATTATGTGTCAGGAATGTATAAATGTTAAAATAAATCTAAATAGTGTAATACATTATGCTCATAGTTTGTAGGAATCAACCCGATGGTTACTTCCTAGCTTCATCACGACCAATAACAGCTAGGTTTCTGGGGCATTGTCATCCCCACATCCATCTATTCTGGGGAAACAAATTTGGAGTAAACACTGCCAATGTGCCGACATCTACAGTATTCTATCGCTTTAGACCAATGACGGAACACAACACTCCTAGTCTCCTGCCAAGCACTGCTAACATCCGGTCATTAATTCCTAAAAGGGGATCATCCAAGTCCATCCAAGCTTATTTTTCAATTCTAAATGTTTCCAGCAATACTTCTCTGTGTATGTGTCTATGTATGTGTGCTTGTGTTAGTGAGATACAGTGTATACACCTCTTTACGTTTGTATGAGTACGAATGTGAATGTGAGTGCATGCATTGTCCTTCATATTTCTCTATGTGAGAAGTAAAATTCAACTTTGTGTGTCCTCCCTTATTTCTATTGACCTATTCTTTTAAATACGGTCTCTCTCTTTTTTCTTTCTTTCTTTTTTATTATTACTTAAAAAAATCCAAATTCCCACTCCCTCCCTTCCTCCCAGTCCCCTCCCTCTCCCTCCACAGACCCTCCCACCACCCCTCCAAGGCTAAGGGACTGCCATTCACCCCACCCTGTGGAAAGCCCAAGGCCCTCCCTACTACATCTATGTTGAGCAAGGTTTACATCCAAAGAGAATAGGATCCCAGGAAGCCGGTATTTGCAGTTCAGAGACACATCCCAGTGTCACTATCAGTAGCCCCGCAGCTATCAACCCCTTTCAGAGGGGCTTGATTGTTCCTATGCTCATTCACTCCCAGTCCAGTTGGAGTTGGTGAGCTCCATTAGCTCAAGCAAACTGTCTCAGTGGATGACCTTCTCATGGTCTTGAATTCCTTGCTCATACTCTCACTCCTTCCACTTCTTCAACTGGATCTTGGGAGCTGAGTCCAGTGCTCCTATGTGGGTCATTGCCTCTGTTCTCATCTGTTGTTGGACAAAGTTTCTATGGTGATATTTAAGATAATCATCAGTCCAACTACACGGTAAGGTCAGTTCAGACACCCACTCCTCTATTGCTTAGGGTCTTAGCTGGGGTCAACCCTGTGGGTTCTTGGGGAATTTTTCTAGAGCCAGGTTTCTTGCAAACTCCATAATGGCTCCCTCAATCAAGATATCTCTTGCCTTACTTCCATATCTGTCCTTCGTCCATCTCAACTATCCCATTCCCTCAAATTCTCCTCAACCTGAATCTAGCATTTATAAACTCCAGGGAAAAAGTATATTCTTCCATTTATATTCAAAAGGGAAAGACTATGTAAATTCATGATCTCTTTCTGAATTATTTTGCACACACACACACACACACACACACACGTAGTGTTTTGTGGATGGTAACTCTCCCAAAAGTATACGCAGAGCACAAACTGGACTTCACAAGATTATTAGAAAAAGCACACATAGTGACTGGATCGTGAAAGGCTGTGAATCTGGTAGGAGTTGTAGTAGATGAGTGAATGCAACCAAAATGCATTGTATGAAATAATTAAGAAATTATTAAAAGTGAAAAAAATGGATATATAAAATTAGGGAGTAAATGCTAGAGGGCATAAAGAATGAGTTATAATAGGAGATTAGTGGTCGATTATTAACATATTTCAATATAAACATTATGTAATGGGTTTGTAGTCCAGTTGGAATGTCTTGGAACAATTCTCCGTGTTAAGTTTAAATACCGGTAGGCTACAAGAGGAAGAACACAGAGAGACAGTGTAAGAGATTGTCAGCATGAATGGTTGACTCTCTGAAAGTGAAATTAATCATGAATTCTGTGCCTCACATCATCTCCATTGTAATCTGCTGGAATACAAATATAACAATGAAATAGAATATGTGCATTTGGATATTTTAATGCTATTTATGGTCTCATAATTTGCACTGAAATATGAAAAGAAGTGATGATAGCAAGTTGTTGTTAACTTGCTGATGAAGTTGATTCTCATATCTTCTGCTTCATTTGCAAGCTCTGCAAAATGAATTCTAGTCTCTGACAGGCGATTTGTCATTCTTTTCATTCTATGAGAGGCATACTGCTTCAACTCAGCACTAGAAATAGTATAGTAATACTATTGGCATTGAACAGTTCACTTGGTAAATATCTAATCCAAAATCAGTTTCAACCAATCACAATATTAATGAAAAGCCCATGACTGACATAACAATTTATAATACTGCAGCTAGAAATTGTGCAGCAGTGAGATTAAATGAGAAACCAATGTCTCACTACATGCCAGCAATCATGAATGATATGCCCTATTCAACGTTGCACTTAATCAGAGACATTAAGATATGCTTCATAAAGATCACACTTTGGAAATAGGTTACTGTTCCTATTAACATACTATAACTCCATATTTAATAAATGAATGTTCTCAAATTTATAATAAAATTAATGACTGTTTTCAGACTTTGCATATAGCTACTAAAACTAAGATATTACAATGAATGAAAGATGCTTAAACTTTATAATATAACTTGTAATACACATTAAAACATACTATTTGAGCATTTATATGATCAGTAACCATACCCATCAAGATCACAGAAGATTCTCCTACAAAACAAACACAACCATAGCACTCTACTAAGAACCAAAGAAGAAACTGAAACTGCAGTGGATTGAAAGAAAACAGCCCCCAAAGAGGATTGCACTATAAGAAGTGTAGCCTTGTTGGAGTAGATGTCATCCTGTCGGAGGAAATGGTTCACTATAGGGTTGAGCTTTGAAGTCTCTGATTTGACAGATGCACTAAGTGGCACAGTTCACTTCCTGTTATGTACAGATCAAATTGTAGAATTCCAAGTTCCCTATCCAGGACTCTGTCTATCTGCATGCCACCACGCTTTCTTCCATGATGATAATGAACTCTGAAACAGTAAGCCACCCCAATTAAATGTTTCCTTTGTAAGAGTTGCCATGGTCATGATGTTTCTTCACAGCAATAGAAACATTGAGACAGAAGTTGTTACCAGGGGCTGGGATATTGCTGGATAGGCCTGGCCATGTTTTCGTTTGAAGGCATATAAACCTTGGGACTATAAATTGGAAAAGTACTTGAATGCTCTAAGTACTTGCTTTATGGTCCATACTAGTAGGAGCTTGGAATATAGTGATTCTAAGAGTGATGTGAACTGTGAGGGACTGGCTCAAGATGTTTCAGAAAAGAAGGATTTTTGTATGTTGCCAAAAGGTAGTTCTTGTGATATTTTGGTAATGAATGTGACTGGTTTTTTACTCCAGTCCAAAAGATCTACCTAAGTCTAAAGTGAAGATCTTTGGATTAATTGCATTGGCTAAGGAAATCTCAAAGCAGCATATTATAGACCCTGTTGTGTGTTTACTAGTGTAAACTCTAATAAAGATTTATAGAAGAAAAGGAGCAAGCTGAGCTACGAAAAATATAAAATGTACAATTTAAGGAGAAAAGAAGTTCCAGGAAATAAAATGGAGCTTGCTAAGACCTTCCTCTGAGGAGAAAAACAGATTAAGAAATAGAATAAAGGGAGGGATCCTACTGAGCTAAGTTTGTGAAGAGGAATTAACAAAACCTTAGAGCCAGGTGCGGTGGTTCGTGCCTTTATTCCCAGCCCTCCAAAGGCAGAGACAGGTGAGTCTCTGATTTGTTAGCCAACCTGGACTAGAAATCCAGTTTCAGGACAGCTGAGCTTAGGCAGTAAGGAAACCATCAAAACCAGAAGTTTGGTGAAACAGTAATTATGCAAGGGGGGCAAGTTCCAGCACAGTAGGTGGTAGAACTTGGTAACTTTGGCCATGTGATTCTGGAATCAATAATAGAAGAAAGACATTATGGAACTAATTACAACTAAGGAAAGCTGCTGAGGTCAAGCATGTGTCCTGGGTATTCCTAGGTGGAGCCCCAAAGAGGCCATTTGGTGAAGGAAAGGTAACATATAGAAGCAGCCCTATTAGAATAGTACTGGATTTCTTAGTGCAGACTCAAAAAGTCAGAACATAGAGAGCTGTGCTACAGAACTCTAAGAGACCACAACTGTCAGTCCAGATTACTACACCCACAAAAACTTTCAGTCACCATAGATGGAGAAAAAAGACATCCCATGATATAGCCAAATTTAATCAATGTCAGTGTACAAAAGCAACACTGTGAAAGGTATTAGAAAGTTCATTAGTTGTAAGATAGCAGTATGAAAGGTTCTAAAGAGGTTGACAAGATACAAGGTAACACAGGGAATACATAATCTCAGAGCAGCAACGTCAAAAGAAGACAAGAAAACACACACACACATACACAATCATCCAAGAAATCATGAGTGAACAATAATTATTTGGTTCATATTTATATTATCATTTTTGTCAATTCCCCAATAAAAAGACACAAACCAATAGAATGGATCAAAAAACTGATTTCATCATTCCAAGAAACACACCTTAACATCAAGGATAGATAAACCTCAGAATAAAGGTTGAAAAAATATTTTTTAGTTAATGGATCTTAGAAACGGGCTAGAATAGACATTTTACTATCTAACAAAATAGACTTCAAACCAACACTAATCACAAGGAATTATGAAGGACATATATTCATCAAAGTAAAAATCTCTCAAGGGGACATTTTGATTCTTAACATTTATGTCACAAATAATAAGTGCACTCAAATTTGTAAAAGAAACACTACTGCAGCTTAAATTACATATCTCACAGATAGATAGTGAGATATTTCAAAACTCTACTTTAAATAGTAAATATGTCATCCAGGCCACAAATCAACAAAGAAATGTGGGAGATAATGTGGTCTTAAACCAAAAGGACCTAACAGATATTTACAGAACATGTCTCTCAAACAGAAAAGACACACCTTCTTCTCATCACCTTATGAAACTTTCACGAAAAATTGGGCACATACATGGACACAAATGAAGTCTCAGGAAAATCCAAGAAAATTAAGATAATACCCTGTATCCTACCTGGCCTTCATGGATTAAACCCGATATCAACATCCGAAACCAAAGAAAACTTACAACCTCATGGAAACTGAACAATCCTCTACTGAAAGAAGACTGGATCAAGATACAAATTAAGAAAGAAATCAAAGACTTTCTAGAATTGAATGAAAATAAATGCACAACAAAATCTGAGAGGCAATTTTATATCACTAAGTGTCTACATTTAAAAAAAATTGGAATTATCTCATACTAGCAATTTACCAGCACTCTTGAAATCTGAGGACAAAGAAGAAATCACACCCAAAATGAGATGAAAACCCTCAGGGCTGAAATTAAAGAAAAGAAAAAAAAGACCATACAAAGAATCATGAAGCAATGTGTGCTGGTTCTTTAGTTCTTTGAGAAAAATGCATGACTGACAAACTCTTTTCCAAATTAACTAAAAGAGAGAAAATATTTAAGTTATATTATGGCTTACAGGCTAGTTCTTTATTGGATTCGTGAATGTATGAATTAGTGGATTCTGAAATTTGTTACTTTCCTTGGGCTCTATTCCTTCCATTGGTTTGTCTTATCCTATTTCAGTGTGATAGTTTTGTTGTCTATTATTATATTTTATTTGTTAATATTGAAAAGTGAAAGAATAAATGAATGAATGTAAACATAACCATTGACATAAAGATTAACAATAAAACTGTCATTTCCACCATCTGGGAAAGGAAAATCAGGTCTCTCCAATGAAATGGCGCAAGGCATGTCAACCACCACAGGGCTACAGAGCAACTTTCACATTCAGGAGCAGTTGACCAACAAATGACAGAGTCCACAGCTTGTGAGTGAGTGAGTGTGTGTGGGTGTGTGTGTGTGTGTGTGTGTGTGTGTGTGTGTGTGTGTGTTTGTATTTGGCTACAGTTTGGTATATCTTTTAAGTGGGAGAGAGGGTGATACCGAATTTTGTTTTCTAGGTTTGTTACATTTTGTTGTATTGGGCTGTTAGTTTCTTATTATGAAAAAGAACTTAAAATTTAGTTGGTAGAAAGGAGGAAAAGAAATGAATAAATTTGGAGGAAGGATTTTAATTTAAAATTTAAATTTTAAAATTGCTCTAAATCACAAAAAACAAAAAATATTACTTGAGATATGAAGCTTTAATCACGGTTTAATCTGAACTCCTCATTCTATGTGGTGTATTGATTCTTTAGAAAAATAGACACATATTTTTGTTATACTATAAATTTACCTTTGTGAATTCTCTCTATATTTTATAACTTTTAGCACATAATTTATAATATAACAATCACTTTTTATAGATATTCCATAATGTTATTAATATTAACTCATCTTGCTTTGTGTGAATCTACTAATGGATAGATATAAGGTCAAAGAGCCCAAATTATTTAAATATTTATACTCTATATAGTAAAGAATATTGTTACAGCTTTTCAAATTTTCAAAAATACATGGAGATTACTGATATTATATGAAGATTTTATTTCACTGATTGGATATAGATCTTTGCTGCTTTATTTACAGTTTCTCTGCTATCTTGTAATAAGATTCTTTCTCTCCATAGAACAGTCACAGATATCCTTTTAAAGCTTAAACAGGTTTGTTCATTTTTACTCTACTGGCAAATACAAGGATGATACATTTTGTAGAAAGAACAGTGAAAATGAACACTGAATGATCATTTCTCTCTTATTTCTGCTATATCTATTAGCCAAGAGTGACTAATTTGTCAACTGCAGAAATCTATTTTTCATAATTCTGATGTCTAGAGAGTTCAGTATCAATGTAGCATTTTTATAATCATCATTCTAGTGAAAGCAGCATTAAGGTGTATTACTTTTCTACACAAAAGAATTAATATTATTTATTCTCCTTCTCTGGAAAAAGATGGACACCTCATGTACGAATGGAAAAAGTAATCCCTTCCTGAATGTCTTCACTGTTCATGTGCACTGATCCATTCATGAAGAGAGATTCTTCAAAAACTACCCAATTCCTAAAGGATGATACCTCACAAGTGCCACATTGAGGATTAAGTTTCATCCCTACAACAGTGTCTTTTAAGTCTAACACAAAAGCCCTGCTATTCGTCAGAGAATTAATCCCAAATCTTCCTGCTTGTTCTACCATGCCAACACTGGCTTCTTTCCTGAACTCTAGACAGATGCTTTAGTTGTTCACTCTGCCAAACATATAATTTGCCCTAATGCAACTTTGTTAACTAGGTTTGTCAAGCCATTTCTGAAACATCACTTTTATCTTGAAGGCTCATCCTCAATCGTTTACAAATGCTTCTACCTATGCAGAATTCTGGACTTTGTCTTCTGTGATTTCACTCAATAATTTTTACTCTGTCTACCTTCTTATCACCTTCTAACAGAACATATAAATTAATTATTATTTCAGAAAGAAAAATTTGCTTGAAGGCAAAATTTTGCCCATCCATGAAAGCTAACTAACTGGAAAATTAACACAAGGCAAATATTTCCTAAGATATTTGGTCAATAAAACTCAAAATACTTAACCCATTAGTTCAATGACTATTGCTTTCTTGGTGGTTTAAAAAAATAAGATTTGAATATACAATCATACATTTTATATTTTTTATAACTTATTAGTATGACTAACATTATTCACTGTTATATTGAGAGCTTATACTATGATGACCTAGAGAAACAATATTTATTATATGTAATACAAATTTAAATGTCTGAACAGAATTTCTTGATGCATTTTTTGAATGCTAGTTTTCAAAGAAAGAGACTTCCGAGTTCATTTAGCTTCCCAGACAGACAGGCTCTGAAGTACACATTGAGTATAATCTCACATGAAAAAAAAATAGAATGAAGATAGATAATAAAGAACCTTCACAGAAACCTCACAATATTTTCCTTCAGGATATGTATTCTATTGCTGATAGGATTAAGACTAATAGTTATGTCCATAATGTTAGTATAAGTATACTCAAATCACAGAAGTGGATCACTCTGTGATAGAAAGAGAACTTTATGAAACAAACTGTCCTGCTGCCTCAGTGAGAAGAGGGCAGTAATGAGGTGGAAGAGCAAACAGATTTTATGTGATAGTCAACACATTGAGAATCTTTGACCTGATACAGGGTACTCAGCTCAATCAGATTCATAAAGAATTAGATACCCTTGCTTGTGGCTATTGATCATTTCTGGTAGGTAAGGGAGGTAGTGGTTTTCCTGGTAAGTAGAAATCTGAATTTTGCTATTTCTGAGAAATGCTAAGTTAGGCTTATGTTTACCCAATAACAATCTTTCCTTTTACTTAGGCAGAATCTGGGTTCTGTTTCCTACCTTGTGTACGAAGCTTTTTGTTGATAATAAGGTGCCAGGGTAATCCTCTGGCTTCTTGTTGCTGGCTGGGAGCTTGAGACAGATCTGGTGGTGTGGAGTTTCACCCGCTGATCTAAATCAGGCAATATTAGGAGACCTGAGGAAGTTCTGTCAGAAGTATTTGGTTTACTGGTCTTCAGTTATTTCACTAATTCTCTCCTGAAGGAACCTGAAAAAGATAGATAAGAATTGTTGTGAGAAAGACAGAGCCCAGAGAGCCCAGGACAGTTAGGAGCCAAGACCTATGAGAAAATTTAAGAGTCCTACATTGGAGTGAGACCTTGGAGGCCATAGTTTGCAAACCAGATTGTGTAAATATTTAATCCTCTTTCTACCTTACCAGACTGGTTCACATTGTAGCAATACTCTTCATTGAAGAAGAGGCCAGTGCCCTCTTTCTCACTGTTTAGCATCTTCAAAGCTTGCTGTGTCTAGGACTCCAAGGGTAGAAAGGTGATAAGCTTATGAAGTAGTTACATGACTGAGATTTATTCCTGGATGATATCTGCAAGCTGGAAGGAAATATGCTGATACATATATATGTGTGTGTGTGTGTGTGTGTGTGTGTGTGTGTGTAGATATATATAGAGAAAATCCTAGACGTAGTTAGATTAAAAGAAAAGATGTAATTTTAATATAATAACAAATTGTACATAAATAATAAATAAATAAAACAATTTTTAATAATATCTCTGTCTAAAATTGATGAAGGAGTGAGTGATCAGGTGATCCCAAAGGGAAAAGAGGGGAAGACCTATAGCCCTGGAGTGATGGAGCTGGTCATCAACAGTCACTACAGGGATTAGAGAAGGGTGAGTGTTACTGGAGTAATTAGGAAGTATAGACCCCCCCAACTGCTGAAAATTACAGAGACGTACTCACTAGCTGGGGAGTTACTGTAGGCTCCTCCTTGTGGTTTTATTGGGGGCTAGCATCCCAGGACAGTGTCAATCGTCTGCCACCAGACCTAGTAGTTCTTTAAAACATTCCTTTGGAGGAGGACTGACCCACTTTGGGGAGGCTCAGAGAAGCAGTCAACCTTCCAGTATCCTGCTTGTCTGCAACTTGAGCAAAGTTCTAGCAGCTGACAAGATGAAGGGTAATATTTTGCCCACTGTTGAGTGTTGCCATGCTTGAAGCAAGCTCATGGTGAAGCTGGGTGGCATCCCATCTCCTTTGGGTTGCTCCCAGAAGCTGGTATTTCTGTCAATAACAGGAAAGGATAAAGATGACCTTCTCATTAAACATCTTAAATGCCATGGTTAGCAGATTTTTCTGAGAGGTTTCAGGGGCATCATCTGGTAAGCCTGAACCTTAAAATGTATAACATTTGCAATCAAGATCCTTTAAAATCAAAATAAAATTTAAACTATAGTACACAGAGGATCTGAGAACCTTCTTTTCCTGATTATTTTACACTGAAACTTTAAGAAATTGTCACAATTTCTTATATTTATATGACATAATTTTTCTAAATAACCAATGCTTGACAAAGTTAGCAAAGATATAAACAGTTTGGCATATATCTTTAAGTCAGTTTCTATTAGACTGAATAGATCATTAGAACCTGAAAAGCTTATCCAAAATAACTTAGAAGCCTAGTGCTGCCTGCTTAGTCTAAGGAAAATAAAATAAAGCAAACCATCTTGGATGCCTAGTGTTGTTTCTTTAGTCTAATAAAAATAATCTTTTTCCCCAAATGGGAGGTGAATCCAAGTTACGTATAAGGTATGCCTAGCAAATGAAGATTATCTATAAAACTTTTTAACTAGTAATCCTTACAGTTACAAGGCTACAAGTTTTACATTGACTTCTTTATTTATTTCTTGAGATTTTGCAGAATTTTAAATGACACACTCTATGGTCCTACAAATCCTGACATAAAGAAATTTAAATATCAATAAAAGCTTCAGAGGTGTCCATGACCATTAACAGGGGAAGAGTTTATGAAACAAAACCTAGAGAATTAGAGGGTTGGTATTCAGAGAGCTAAAAACAATTCTAATTATGTTTAGTCACTTTAATTTTATACATAAATTTTCCTTGACTATTTTTACAAGGGCAAATAATTTTAATAATTTACAGTAAACACAGTGAGGTTTAAGTCTACTTGGTAAAAATGAAAACTACAAACATTTGTATAAAATGAAGTATAGCCTCCAGTTTTAGAAGCGTAACATAAACCAACTGGATGAAAATCAGCATTTTGAGTATTCTGAAATAGTAATAGTTGTAGGAAAAAGTAAAATAAAATAAAACAAAAACTGAGAGAGGGATGAGTAAGAAAATGAAACAGGAATAGGAATTCCCAGAACCATTTTTGGGATAAACATTTGCAGTAAGAAATAGAAACAAACCTGACCAGTCATGAGACTCAGAATGCAAGAGAAAGCAACTGAAAATGAAAACCAAAATAAACCAAAAACGACACAACAGCGTAAATCTGCAAACCAAATAAATGCCCATATCTTAAATGTTTAATGCAGGTGTGATGCCACCCACCCCGATCAGAAAGAAATGTGAACCAAATACCCGCAAGTGTTATAGACCAAAACCTTGGATAGCCAGGGTGAGGAAAGTATTATTCTGATCACATAGCATTCCTGTAGTATGTCAAGGGATAATTCACATAAAGTATTTTTTTTTAAATGATCAGTATAAGCTCAGACTTTCTTAGTGGATCTTGAAATGATTGGCTTCCCAGTCTCCTGCTGTGCAGAGTTGGGCACTTCTACCCAGTGATTGTCTGGCTTCTCTGTTCTATTCTTGAAGACAAAACTGAACATTTTCTCAGTACCTCCTTCTGCAAACCGCAGTGCTGCAAATACTTTAATTTCTGGGAAGACTTGTCAAAGAATCATGTTCTGTGAAAGCATATAAAAGCAGAAACGCAGTACATTCACAGTGAGAACACAGCATACCCAGGATAAGCTGCCAGAATGAGCACGCTTAGGGAGTGTCTTCCCTACCTCTTCACTTTGGCTGCTTCTGCATCAAGAGGAAGGTCTTCTCACGCCTGCCTCTGTATTTGCTGCTCTGGCCTTCATGTAGGACATGTTATGAATTGAGAAATCTTCAACTTCTGCCTACCCTCAGACCTAAAACCTTTTAAAATAATTAAATCTCCATGAGTTGAAAGCCAACCTGACTAACAAACCAAGACTATCTTGAAAAAAATAAAGGATTGGGAGTAGGTGACCAGGCATGAGGAAGTCTCTCTCTGTCACACACAATGCCATAAAAAGACAAAGAAAAAGGATCTAAACGGGGTTGAGGGTAAGGTTTCTGATTAGCTTAGGTGAGTTCCAGATGTCCTTGCCCAGTATTACAAATAAAAGGGAGTGCTCTCTTCGGCAGCACATATACTAAAATTGGAACAATACAGAGAAGATTAGCATGACCCCTGCACAAGGTTGACAGGTGAATTCATGAAGTGTTTCATATTTAAAACAAAAATTAAAAATATAAGGGGGTTAAAAATAAAAGAGGGAAAGAACAAAGAGAAAAAGGAATGGGGAAAAGGTTTAAATTCTTCCAGAACTATTTTAGTAATGCCTTGAAAGATTCAGCACAAACAAATTGCTTCTAAACTAATGAAATGATTTGACAATTTTCTAATATAGTAAGACCTACTAAGAAACAATGACACCAAAATAAGTTACAGAAAATAGAGGTATGAACAAATACACAGGCGATAAATAGCAAATGTGCACAATCAAGGCAAGCACCATGAGCCTTCTGCAGATTTTGCCACTAACACCCAATGTTTCCAATCTTGATTTCCTAATGCATATCTGAAATTTTAAAAATAAGTAAACACTAAGGAAGACCAAGAAAATATTAGAAATGGAACAACCTTATACGAAAAAAAGAAGTGCAGATAGAACCTCCTTTCATAATGCACCATTTAGATAGGCGCTCTAAAAGCATTACAGCAAAGCCATAATAAATTATCTGATTATGTTTTGTTTACCAAAGGATGTAAAAATTAATGATAGACCACTTACAGATTTCACAAGTAGTTCTGATGCCATCTCACTTATTAAATTTTGATAGATGCTGATAAAACTGAAAGACATGATCAATCAAAAGCCACAGGCCACTTGTAAAATGAAAACATCTTTGCAGTTCCCAGTGTGGAACCTCATGCCTCATGCATGGTTCATGAAGACTCTACCACTGAGTTACAGTTGCACCCTAAAGAGAACAAAAATATCTTAAAAAGCAGTTTAGGCATCTAAATTAATTCCTAATCGTGCATCAATTGTTTTATTTCACAATTCAAAGGAAAAAAAATATGAATGGCTCTACTCTACTTAGTCATAAAATATAACATATCACAGTGGCTGGGTTCTCACAAACCATTCATGTCCATATGAAAATGTTCACATGGTATGACACTGAACTGTGAAGAGGAAGAAATTCAAAGACCAATGCATATCTGATAAGTCAGGTGGAAGGAAATCCAAATTTTGCCTTGAGGAGCACTTTTTGGAAAGCAATGAAACAGCACTTCATAGACGATGTTTTTCATGCAGAAGTGCTGATCAGAACAGACTTGGCATGGTATGCAACTGTGTGTTAGGGGTCTGAATCATATCACTCCTTGGCTTGATCATTCTGTTGAGGACCTTGCCTCTGCCGCAGCAGAGAATTAAAAGGAGGTAATTCTTGCAATGATGTTTGAAGTTTTCCCAAAGTAGACGTGACATCTATCCAGCAATTTTGGCAACGGATGCTCTCTGATGGGTTGCTCCTTTGTTTCTTCCCTTTCACAAACTTTGCTGTTCAAGCAGGGATTTACCCAATCAAATTTTAGGATACAGACTCCACTGAGAATCCCCCCAAAATACACTTCAAAATACATTGAACTTCATCACCAGGATCAGTGATATAAGTTATTGTACTATCAAATACAGCACATCTTTTAATCATAAGAACTATCCCCCCCATACAAAAAATGTAAAAATTTGTGTGGTGGTGGCATATGCTCTTAATTCCAGCACTCTGGAGGGAGAGGCAGTCAGATAGATCTCTGTGAGTTTGAGGCCAGCATGATCTACAGAGCAAGTTCAAGGACAGGCTCCAAAGCTGCACAGAACAGAGAAACCCTGTCTTGAAAAAAAAATAGTAAGAACTATCTCAAGTTTGCTAAGCATAAGCATTTTCTATTCTGAAAAAACCCACTGCCTATAAGCACCAGAAGCCCATTTTTTTTCACTGACCAGAATTCACCACCAAGGACAGGCTAGTTGAGAATGACTCATTCTTCTCTAGTAGCAGAAACAATGACTTCATATTTTCATTGTATGTATAATCCATGGGACAAACAACAAATATGTTAAAAAACATTCTTGAACATTCCTGAAGGCATACCCTTGACCACATCTATGAATCCATTATTGTCCACATCATAGAGCAGAGTCATTTAATCGTAAGTAGTGTTCCTCAAAGCATTATGGTAGGTTAGCCATCCACTATCTTCTGGTCCTCAGGACTGCAAGATTCATGAAACATTGCCCATCCAGAATGATCATTGACTGTGGGTCAGTTCCATTATACAAGAAGTCTTCATCAGAAGATATATCAACCTCTATAGAGGCAATATGAAGTAAAATATCTCCTCGGGTTTCTTTTCCCCATGGCAATACTTGGTGATGGATTCAGTGTAGAAGAATTTATTTGTCTGTGAGCTGAGTTATTCTGCAGAGGTGGGAGTGTGCTTGTGAAGTTAAGGCAGTCATCTGAAATAGGAATGTTTCTCCTGAGTGTGACATCAACTTAAAGTTGGCCTGAAAACAGTGAAGAACAGTCAAACAACAGTACATTTTTTTGCAGGTACTGTTGGCTTAACCAGATCTCTGCTAGTGTTTGGAGTCTTGTTGTTCTCACTTAGAAGTAGGACTGGGAGTCCTGCTGTAACCTTGGCAATTTCCATGATATCTATCCCAACTGACAAAGTCTTTACAGAAACCTTCTCAGGAATCTCTTCACTTTTAGTCTTAAGACACTATATACTCAGTGGTAAAGAGACGAGCCAAGCCTCCAGAACATTCAGATTCTAAAATAGAGCCTCTTGCTAATAAGTCTATTTTACCATTTACCAGTGGACTCTTCATAACCGGTAATTGGCTACAGAAGGTGATAAGCCTCTCCTTCACCCCCTCTTCAGAATCACATCTAAAGTGTGCTGTTTCTGGCCTTAAATTCCACAACTATATGATCTTAGCTAAAGGTTTCTGTATATTTTGTGAAGATGCTATAGAAGCTGTTTTAACCCTCTTGGAAACAACTTCAGGAGGGCTTGTAGAAACAGATTCACACACTGCAGCTTGCCTGGCTTTGTCATCCTTTCCCTTTCGATGTAAGTCTTGCACTGACATATGTGGCCTCCCTACTTTGAAGACTAACCCTTATTTTATTGAAATTTTCTTTATGTATTGCTAAATCAACTTGCTCCAGATTGGTCTTTTTTGGGATCTCAAAATTTATTATCAAGTAGGAAATGTAGAAGTTTATTAGGAAAGCTGGACTGTGCTGTTCAACTGTCTCCTTATCGTGAGGTCTAGGATCCAGGGTGGGGTGTAATACACTGACCATCCTGATCACAGTCACTTCTACAGTCACTACAGACATGCTCACGTCCTCCTAAGAACACAGCCTCCTTCAGAATATTAGCACATTGGGAGCAGCACAGCAGCTTCTCTAGGCAAGAAAGCTGCACACATCTGTGGTGCCCAGGCAGGGCATGGCAGATGTCCTTCATAATTTGACCTTTAGCCACAAGGCATTCTCTCAGAGGCTGGGAAGTCTGTGCTTGGACTCTGCTGGATGTCCTGTTGGTCACATCTGATACAGCTCCATTTGGAATTTCAGAGCCTGCACTATGCCTGGGTCAGTGCTGCCAAGTTGATTTAAGAAATTTAAATGTGCCTGCAGGCAGAAAACTAGCCNAAATAATCACACAGAAACTATATTAATTAAAACACTGCTTGGCCATTAGCTCTAGCCTCCTATTGGCTAACTCTCACATTTTGATTTAACCCATTTTTATTAATCTGTGTTCACCATGAGGTCTTGGCTTACCAGGAAAGTTCCTGACCAGCCAGCAGAAGCCTCAGAAAGGGGGAAAGGGAGCACAAACATTCCTCAACCCCCTAACCTCTCTGGTCATTCACAGGGGCTCACCCCCACCCCCGCTACTACCTCTCTCTTCCCAGCCCAGCTTGCACCCAGGCTCCCCTTCCCTTCTTCTGGCCAGAAGACCCCCCAGCTCAGCCTGTTTGGGGGCTGGGAAAGGGTGGTGAGTGAAACCTGGCAGGAGTTCCTTTGTTTCACTAAGCCTGCAGGCAGCAAGCCCACCCTTTTGTCTTAGAGGTTCCTGGACAGCAAGCAGCCCTGATCCTGTACCAGAAGATCCATTAGAGAGCATTTGAAGGAAGACATGGGCAGGTGCCAATGCAAGAATTCCTCAAACAATCTGAAAAGCAACATGATAACACCAGAACCCATCAAATATACAACAGGAAGACTTGAACACCCTAATCCAGAAGAAGTAGAAAAAATTGACATTATGAAAGTGATAGAGTCCCTTAAACA
>LOEQ01002956.1:137615-151821 GCA_001685075.1 Bramus lutescens | reverse complement strand
TCTCTCTCTCTCTCTCTCTCTCTCTCCACACACACACACACACACACACACACTCAGAGAGAGAGAGAGAGAGAAAGGGAGAGAGGAGAGAGCTCACATCTGCCACAAACTTCTGCTTCCATATCTGTCTTGCCAAAGGGACACACAGACAATAAGCTGACAACATCTATGACACGACTCTATTGACACAACATTCTCACAAAGATATCATTTTAGCTTTTGAGAACAAATCTGTGCTTCCCAGGAGTCTGGAAGTAAGGAACATATAATTAAAAGGGAAAGATTTGTGCCACATGTCTGATTCTCTTCACTCTTTGCAATTTTATTCTATGAGCCTAAACTTAACGAGAGACATTGGGTGATTTAAGTTTACAGTTAAACCACAAAAACTCTTAAGTTTCATATTTTCTTTATTCAAGTCAGTTAGGAAACAAACAGCCTGTAATTTCATTATGAGGTGAGTAACCACTCATTCACTTGAAACCAAATTCCAAGTTCAGCCTATGCCAGAGATAATTTTCTGGTCTGGTTTCATTCACCAGTGTTCATTTCATTCAGTCTCTAAACCTGAAGGATGCATTCACACCTGTATTTGCACCATGCCAAAGGAGTTTGGTGTCTTTCATATTGAAAGACAGGTGAGCTCCCACTTGGAGAGCAGTCTTGGTCATTAATGTACTTCAACAGCATTCGGCCATTTGAAATCCACACATTTTTTCCTCCAGAGTGGCTTTACTTGTGTTTGCTTGTTTGTAAATGGCAGGTCCCAAAATGATTTTTCAGAAGAGAAAAATTTAAAGTTCATAAAATGTCATCATACAGTTCCACATTCTCCTGCAAATTACTCAGGAAATGAAGATGAAAATCAAACTTAAACCATTTAAACATTTTATATAATCTGATAAAAAATCACCAATGATTTGTTGATACAGCTATGCTCATACTTTATAATGAGTGAAACCTTTGTTATTCACAGATTTAAAGGCTTTCAATCCTGATAAGAAAAGTTGTATTAATTTTATATATATATTTCATGGTTATTATATGTCCTTATGGTTCAACCAAAAAAGGAAATAAAACTCTACCTCTGTGAAAACACATGACAGAATTGCAGTCTCCTGGTGGGTGAGAAGTTCAAAATCTCTGTTAGTTTTGAATCAAACTTTCTTATATATATAAAAATGGGGCTATTTATACATGACACAAGAATGAAAAATAGGAAAAAATGAGTATTTGTATAAGACAAAATTAATTTGTTGGATAAGAGAAATCAGATTTTAAATAAAACAAAACAATATAATATATGATATATAACATAAGCTATAGTTTGGTGAAAAAGCTAAGTGACATGAACATTTTAAGGGTATTTGAAAGTAGAGTCAAAAGGTCAGAAGAAGTGGTCGCTAGACTTTTTCATTATACAGGTCTAAATCTGAGAAAGGGAAAGTCACTTTGTAAACATACATAAGCTTAAAACAAAAACATAAGGATGACTATAGTCTCAGGAGAAAAGGCAATCCTTTAAATAAATTGAATGAACATAAAGTAAAATAAGTTTTACTGTTCTTACCTTTCTTTTTACCATAGACTATATAAGGCTCTACATTAACACACATAAATCCAGAAACTATGTTTCACCATTAAGTCTTCTATCAAACACGAAACAAGATGCTTCAAATATCTGCTTCCCTTGTCTTACACTATGTCCTCTCTTCCAGGAGTTTCAAATATTTTAAACATATAAACCAGGAACCCCTATTATGAAATTCATAACTTGCTCCCAGACTGAAGTCTGGCAAAGGAGCTGCTGTCTAGGGCTGGGCTAAGAGGATGTGCTCATGGTCTGGGGCATCCCTTCACTTGAGAGTACACATCCTCAGACCACATACAAGAAATACAGCTGAGCCTTGGCAAGACTGACGGGAACTGAGATCGAGGCAAGGCTGATACATACAAGAATGTTCTGGATTCTGTATGTGTTCATCTAGGTGGTTTCATATTCAATGCCACATTAAATCATAAAGCTATTGCCAGTGGACATTGATAACAATACCGAGTATACAGAAAGAACACTGAAGCTCGTGAAAGAGGGGTTATCAGACATCTCCCCAGCTTGGTGGCAAAGACTGGGAATCAGTCCTAGACTCTGAATCCAGCTTAATATTTTACCTTCATCACAATGACTGTTTTGACCATTGCCCAACAATTTTCACCTATAAGAACCTAGAATTTCTGTTTCCAGAATAGTCCCATGGCATGTTGTAGCCTTTACCAGTGAACATTGTCACCAACAAATCTGATTTAAAACAAAGTTCTGAAAAATTGCTAACACTTCTTAATGACTAAGAGACTAATCTGTTTTTTTAAAAAAAAATAGTTCCTTCATCTCTATGTACAGAGGTAAGTCAGCACAGACATTTGAAAGTAACTGGAAAATTTTAAATGAACAAACTATTCCTTTCAATTTTTAAAAAGAAATTTTAGCTCAATATTTATTCCATGCTGTCCTTTCTATAAACTAAAATTGGTAATTTCAAAATATGGCTTTCTCATAATATGCATATATATGCTTCTCAATAAACTTGCTGATGTTAAAACTTATTCATTTATACATAATAGCCTTATTTCCTGCAGGTTGCATTTATATGCTGCATACTGATGATATCTATCTACCACTACCTACCCATACATGTAGGCAGCACTGACTCAATGGTTATTAATAACAGTAAAAAACAAGATATGATGTTAGAAAGAAGATGGAGCAGGATGCTTTTAAATATTTTATAATGATTAATACTAGTACAAGAGGTATTATTCTGGGAAAAAATAAAACAACTTCCAAAACAATTCTTTAGATGAGTAATGAAATTGCAGAGTGATGCCACTGAAATCAGAACTTTCCACAATACAAACTCCCAACAGTTACATAGTTACATAGATCTAAAGGAAGAGAAACTTCAATTTATCTATTCAACAGTTCCCTTTTACTGATGAGGAAACTGAGAGTTAGTAGGCAATGCACAGTTTTCTCAGCCATATTTACTGGTACCCAGGCCTTCTTTTCTTCTTACAATATCACCCTGCATAACTCAATGAACAGCAACAATAAAAGGTGAAGGATTTGAATAACATTTTAAGGTCCTTGGTAACCTTGTGATACAAAGAAAAAATAACTCCATTTGTAATTTTGAAAAAGCATTCCTTACCTTTGACTAAACCAACACAATGTTTAGTCAACTGGGAAGATGAGAGATTTATAGCTACTTAGCCATAACCCTCATCTTCCTGTCTCTCAGTTCTCATTAACAGGCAGAGTCAACAATACTTGAGGAAAACTGAGATTATTTTCTTTTCCCTTCATGGTCAAAGATATTGTGTCATTAGCCCTGTAGCTCTAAAGTAATGATAAATAGATCATTTCCTCTCTCCATCATAAAATATAGCATGATATTATGGGCTGATATTTATCTACCTTAAAATTTATAGGTTAAAACCTTAAAATGCATAATTGTGTCATTAAGAGGTAAACAAAAAAATGAAAGACACCGAGTACAAGGATTTCCACTTTCTCTATTCAATATAGTGCTTGAGTCTCAGCTAAAACAATAGCACAAGAGAAAGGAGTAAAGTTAAACAAATAGGAAAAGAGGTTGTGAAAACATTTTTTCATACAAGTAATGACCACATACATAAGAGACCTTCAAGGTGTCACCAAAAATTCCTTGATGCTGATAAACACTTTTAAGTGGCAGGAGTCACACTGATACAAACTCAACACATATTTTTATTGTGAGCCTAGCCTTTTGTATGGCTGAAACAGCTCTCCAGTCCATCTTTCACCATCAGACCAGTGACCACAAGCCCCACCGATCCCAACTGCACCTGGAAGGACAGCACCCGTGACCACCAGAGCCAAAAGACTCAACTGCACCTGGAGGAAGAGTGACCACCTGAACTACAGGCCCCACCTGCACCAATTGGAGGAAGAGATGGGGAGATGACAGTGCAAGAATACATTCAACCGCACAAAGAGCAATACAGCACCACCAGAAATTAGTGTTCCTATATCAGCAAGACCTGAATAGCTCAAAACAGATGAAGCAGAAAAAAAATGACCTTAAAAATATTATGAAGATGATAGAGGCCCTTAAAGAAGAAACAAAAAAATCCCTTAAAAATGGAGGAAAAGACAAAAAAAACTGGAAGAAATCAATAAATCCCTTAAAGAAAGCCAAAAATAAAAACTAAGGGGAAAAACAATCAAACATGTAAAAGAAACAGTTCAAACAGTTTGAGAATTGAAAACTGAAATAGAGGCAATAAAGAAAACACAAACTAAGGGATTTCTGGAAATGTAAAATTTGGGTAAATGAACAGGAACTACAGATGCAAGCCTAACCAACAGAATACAAGAGATGGAAGGAGAATCTCAGGAGTTGAAGATAAGATAGAGAAAATAGATTCCAAGAAAATGTCAAATCGAACAAATTATTAACACAAAACATCCAGGAAATCAAGGACACCATAAAAAGACAAAACCTAATGATGTGGGATTCCCCTCTGTGATTAGCATTAATGAATAAAGAAACAGCCTTGGCCTGTTGATAGGACAGAACTTAGGTAGGTGGGGAAGATGGAACTGAGTGCTGGGAGGAAGAAGGGAGGAGTCTGGAGAAACCATGGAGCTGCCACAGTCAGAAGCTCAGAATTTTGCCCAGTAAATCACTGCCATGTGGTGATATACAGATTCATAGATATGGGTTAAATTTTTTAAACAATTATATTTTATTTATTATAAGGGGAAAACTCACAAAACAGGAAACAAGAAATCCAAGCACTGCAATGTCTCATGGGAAAAGGTACAGAGGGGGCACACATGGAGGTGCACATCTTTTTACCTGGGTCCCAGGAAACCCAAGCCTTAACTAAGACCCACCTCATTTTTTTTCTTTGATAACTTTTTATTAATTTATGAATAATACAAATCAAAATTTCCACTTCCTCCCCTCCTCCCACTTCCCTCCTTCTCCCCCACTAACCCTTCCCCCCTCTCTCTCCAGTCCTAAGAGAGGGCAGGGTACCCTGCCCTATGGGAAGTCCAAGGCCCTCCCTCCTCTATCCAGGCTTAGGAAGGTGGGCATCCAAACAGACTAGGCTCCCAAAAAAGCCAGTACATGCAGTAGAGACAAAGCCCAGTGCCATTATCTTTGGCTTCTCAGTCAGCCCCCATTGTCACGGTGTAAGTCTCCCAGGTCAAACTACCCATGCTCATTCAGTCCCAGTCCAGCTGGCTTTGGTGAGCTCCCATTAGTTCAGGTAAAGTGGGTGGATCAACCCCTCGTGGTCCTGACTTTCTTGGTCATATTCTCCCTCCTTTTGCACTTCAACTGGACTTTGGGAGCTCAGTCCAGTACTTCCATGTGGGTCTCTGTCTCTAGAAATGGGTAAAATTAATGTAAGAGTTAGCCAATAAGAAGCTGGAGCTAATGGTCCAAGTGGTGATTTAATTAATAAAGTTTCTGTGTGGTTATTTCAGGCTAAGCTAGCTGAGTGGCAGGGATGAAAAAGCGGGCCCTCCTTGCAACAACCTAAAAATAATAGGGATAGAAGAAGAACTCCAGCTCAAAGGCACAGAAAATATATTTAACAAAATTTTAGAAGAAAACTTCCAACTCAAAGAAGGATATGCCCAAGAAGGTGTAAGAATATTACAGAACACTAAATAGACCGGACTGAAAAAAAAGTTCCCTTGCTATATAAAAACTAAAACACTAAACATATAGAATAAAGAAAGAATATTAAGAGCTGCAAAGAAAAAAAAGGCCAAGTAATATATAAAGGCAGACCTATCAAAATTACACCCAAATTCTCAATGGAAACTCTGAAAGTCAGGAGTTCTTGAGCAAATGTGCTACAGACACTAACAGACAACGGATGCCAGCCCAGATTACTACACCCAGCAAAGCTTTCAATTACCATAGATGGAGAAAACAAGATGTTTCATGACAAAACCAGATTTAAACAATGCCTATCCACAAATCCAGCCTTACAGAAAATAATGGAAGGAAAACTCCAACCCAAGGAAGTTAGTTGCAACCACAAAAACACAGGCAACAGATAACCTCATACCAGCAAACCCCGAAAAAGAGAAACACATAAACCCTACCACCAAAAAAAAACAGGAATTAATAATCATTTGTAATTAATATCTCTTAATATCAATGGACTGAATTCACCTATAAAAAAAGAAACAGGATAACAGAGTAGGTACAAAAACAAGAGCCATCCTTCTGCTGTAAACAAGAAACACACCTCAACCTCAAAGACAGACATTACCTCAGAGTGAAGGGTTGAGAAAAAATTCCAATCAAATGGACCTATTAAAAAAACAAGCAGGTGTAGCTATCCTAATATTTAACAAAATAGACTTCAAACTAAAATCATTCAAAAGAGGGAAAAGAACATTTCCTACTCATCACAGGAAAAATTCATCAATTTTCAATTCTGAACATCTATACTCCAAATACAAAAGCAACCACATTTGTAAAACAAACATTTCTAATGCTTAAATCACACATCAAACCACACACACTAATAGTAGGAGACTTCAACACCCTATTTTTACCAGTAGACAGACCAAAATCAAATCAAGACCAGATAAACAATTTAAATAGACCTATAAACCATAAGGAAACTGAAGAAGTCAACAAAAGTTTCTCAACCCAATAAAGCCCAGGGCTGAATGATTTCAGCACAGAATTCTATCAGAACTTCAAAGAAGAGTTAATACTAATACTCCTAAAATTGTTCCACACAATAGAAACAGAGGAACATTGCCAAGTTCTTTCTACAAGGCTACAGTTTCCTTAATACCCAAACCACACAAAGAATTAACTAAGAAAGAGAATTACAGACCAGTTTCCCTCATGAACACTGTTGCAAAAATACTCAATAAAATACTGGCCAACTGAATCAACACATCAAAAGAAATCATCCACCATGATAAAGTTGGCTTCAACCCTGGCTTCATACAAGATGTTCAACATACAAAAAAATCTGTCAATGTAATCCACCATATAAATAAACTGAAAGAAAAAAAACACACGATCATTTCATTAGGTGCTAAAAAGCCTTCAACAAAATCCAAGATCTCTTCATGATAGATGTCTTGGAGAGAGAAGGGATAAAAGGAGTGTGTCTAAACATAATAAAAGCAATATACAAGTTGACAATCAACATCAAAGTAAATGGACAGAAGCTCAAAGTGACTCCACTAAAATCAGGAACAAAACAAGGCTGTCCACTCTCTCTGTATCTATTCAATATAGTTCCTGAAGTTCTAGCTAGAGTAAAAGGAGATCAAGGGATACAAATTGGAAAAGAAGAAGTCAAACTTTTGCTATTTGAATATTATATGATAGTTTACATAAGTGGCCCCAAAAATTCTATCAGGGAACTCATGCAACTCATAAACACCTTCAGTAATGTGGCAGGATACAAGATAAATTTTAAAAAATCAGTAGCCCTCCTATATACAAATGATAAAAGGGCTAGAAAGAAATCATAGAAAAATCCCCCTTTACAATAGCCATAAATAACATAAACTATCTTGGGGTAACTCTAACTAAACAAGTGAAAGACCTGTATAACAAGAACTTTAAGTCTTTGAAGAAAGAAATTGAAGAAGATATCAGAAAATGGAAAGATCTCCCATGCTCTTGGATAGATAGGATCAACATAATAAAAATGATACTCTTACTGAAAACAATCTACAGATTTAATGAAATCCCCATCAAAATTCCAACACAACTCTTCACAGACCTCGAAAGAACAATATTCAACTTCATATGGAAAAACAAAAACCCAGGATAGCCAAAATGATCCTGTACAATAAAGGAACTTCTGGAAGCATCACCATCCCTGACGTCAAGCTCTACTATAGAGCTATAGTAATGAATAAGCATGGTATTGACATAAAAAGACAGGTGGGCCAAATGATCATATCAAAGACCCTGATATTAATTCACACATTATGAACACCTGATTTTTGACAAAGAGGCTAAAATTATACAATGGAAAAAAGAAAGCATCTTCATCAAATGGTGCTGGTATAACCGGATGTTGACATATAGAAAATGCAAATAGATCCATATCTATCCCCATGCACAAAACTCAAGTCAAAATGAATCAAAGACCTCAACATAAATCCAGCTACACTGAACCTGATAGAAGTGAAAGTGGGAAGTAGTCTAGAACACATGGGCACAGGAGATCACTTCCTAAATATAACACCGGTAGCACAGACACTGAGAACAATTAATAAATAGACGCTCCTGAAACAGAGAAGCTTCTGTAAAGAAAAGGAGACAGTCCAAAAGCAGCAGCCTACAGAATAGAAAATGATTACCATCAACCCCACATTGGACATAGGACTGATCACCAAAATATATAAAGAACTCAAGAAACTAGACATCAAAATACCAAATAATCCAATTAAAAATGGGGTACATATCTAAATAGAGAATTCTCAAAAGAAGAACCTGAAATCACCGAAAGACACTTAAGGAATTGCTCAACATCCTTAACCATCAGGGAAATGCAAATCAAAATGACTCTGAGATACCATCTTACATGATTCAGAATGGCTAAGATCAAAGACACTGAAAACAGCTTATGCTGGAAAGAATACAGAGTAAGGGGAACACTTCTCCATTGCTGCTGGGAGTGCAAACTTGTACAGCCACTTTGGAAATCAGTATGGTGATTTCTCAGAAAATTGGGAATCAGTCTACCTCAGGACCCAGCAATACCAGTCTTGGGCATATACCCAAAGGATGCACAGTCATACCACAAGGACATTTGCTCAACTATGTTCATAGCAACATTGCTCATAATAACCAGAACCTGGAAACAACCTAGATTCTCCACAACCAAAGAATGGATAAAGAAAATAGGGTACATTTATACAATGGAGTACTACTCAGTGATAAAGAACAATGACATCTTGAAATTTTCAGGAAAATAGATGGAATTAGAAAAAAAATCCTGAGTGAGGTAACTTAGTCCCAGAAAGACAAACAGGCTATGTAATCACTAATAAGTGAATATTAGACATAAAGGATAACCAGACTATAGCAGACTATAGCCCACAACCACAGAGATGCTAGGTAACAAGGAAAACCCTAAGAAAGACCTACATGAA
The DNA here is from genome assembly GCA_001685075.1 of Bramus lutescens. Taxonomy (NCBI): domain Eukaryota; kingdom Metazoa; phylum Chordata; class Mammalia; order Rodentia; family Cricetidae; genus Bramus; species Bramus lutescens. Next base: position 142,619 of record LOEQ01002956.1, on the reverse strand, counting down.
TCCCCTTGGGAGGAGGAAGTAGAAAAGATCTCCTGAGTAAATTTGGAGTGGGGGGGAGTTGAAGGGGAGGGGGAGGGAGAAAGGAAGTGGGGAGGAGAATATGAGGGAACAGGTTGGTTGAGATGGGGGAAGGACAGAGAGGGAGAGCAAGGAAAGAGATATCTTGATTGAGGGAGACAGAGCTAGCAAGAACCCTGGCACTAGGGAAATTCCTAGGAATCCACACCCCAGCTAAGACCCTAAGCAACAGTGGAGAGGGTACCTGAACTGGCCTTCCCCTGCAATCAGATTAATGACTACCTTAATTGTCATCATAGAACTTACATACAGGAAGTGATGGAAACAGACCCACAGCTAAGTACTTGACTGGGCTTCAAGAGTCCCGTGGAAGAAAGGGAGGAGAGATTATATGAGCAAAGGATCAAGACCATGATGAGGAAACATGCAGAAATGGCTGACCTGAGCTAGTGGGAGCTCATTGACTCTAGACTGGCAGCGCGGAAACCCACATAGGACCAAGCTTGCTCCCTGAATGCGGGTGACAGTTGTGTGTCTTAGGCAGTCTGTGCAGCCACTGGCAGTGGGATCAGGATTTATCCCTACTACATGAACTAACTTTCTTGGAGCCCATTCTCTACAGAGGGATACCTTGCTCAGCCTAGATGAAGGGCAGGGAGAGGGCTTGGTCCTGCCTCAAAGTGATGTGCCAGGCTTTGTTGACTTCCCATGGGAAGCCTTACCCTAAGAACTGGATGGGGAATGGGATAGAAGGAGAGGGATCGGGAGGTGGGGAGAGAATGGGAACTGGGGTTGGTATGTAAAATAAAAAAAAATTGTTTTAAATAAAAAAAATCAACACAGAAAAATCACTAGTCTTCTTAAGAAAATGGGGAAGGATTTATGAGCCAGGGGCTCAAGGTCATGACAGGGAAATCCATGGAAATAGCTGACCTGAGCTCATACGAGGTCAATGACTCTGGACTGACAGCTGGGAGCCTCTGTAGGACCTACCTAGTCCCTCTGTATGTGTGTGACAGTTGTATATCTTGACCCGTTTATAGGACTCCTAGCAGTGGAATCAGGACCAGTCCCTGGTGTTTGAGCTGGCTTTGGGGAATTCAATCCCCAAGTTCGGTTGCCTGACCCAACCCTGATGCAGGGGTAAGAGCTTGTCTGGCCTCACTAGATATGCCATGCTTTGCTGACTCCCAGGGGAGGCCTGCCCCTTTTTGAATGGAGATGGAGGAGGAGAGTATGAGGGGAGGGGGTAAAAGAGAGAAGGGAGAAGGGAATGGGGGAAAGGAGTGAGGAAAACTGTAGTTATGTGTAAAATAAATGAACGAAAATTAATAAAAGGATTCAGTAGTCTTCCTATATACCAGTGACAAACATGCCAAGAAAGAAATTAGAAAAATAAGCCCATTCACAATAAATAAATAAAATGAAATACTTGTGAATAAGTCTAATTGATGAGATGAAAGACATCTTAAAAAAAACCTTAAAATAGTGAAGAATGAATTTGAGGAAAATACAAGAAGATGAGATGATCTCTCATTTTCATGGTATGGAAAAATAATTAAAACAGCTATCTCACCAAAAGCAATCTTCAAATTCAATGCAGCCCAAGCAAAGTTCCAAGGCCATTCTTAACAGACCTGGACTCTCCAGTACTATATATGGAAACACAAAATCACAAGCATAGACAGAAGAACCTTGAGTGAAAAGAATACTATGGGCATTATCAGGACATCTTATCTCTAATTATACTACCTAGTCATAGTAATAACAACAGCACAGCACTATCATTAAACCAGACACAGCGTTGAGTGAATAAAAAAGAGAACCCAAATATAAGTCCATGCAACTATGGCCATCTGTTCTTGTTTGGTTGGTTGGTTTGTTTTGTTTTTCAAGACAGGTTTTCTCTGTAGCTTTGGGACCAGTCCTGGAACTAGCTCTTGCAGACCAGGTTGGCCTTGAACTCAGAGAGATCCACCTGCCTGCCTCTGCCTCCCAAGTGCTGAGATTAAAGGCATGTGCCACTACCACCTAGAGACTGCCTGATTTTTAACAAAGATGATAAGATACATACTAGAAAAAAAGATAATCTCAACTAATGATACTGGACATCATCATGTAGAATGAAACTGGATTTTTTTCTTTAAAATTAATTTTGATTTTTAATTATGTTTATGTGGGTGTGTGTACATGGATATAAGAGCCCATGGAGGCCAGAGGGACTGGATCCCTTGGATCTGAGTTACAGGCAATTGTTGGCCACAAGACTGGGAAATAAACTCAGGTCCTCTGTATGAGCAGTATATGCTCTTAACCACTGAGACATCTCTCCAGCCCCAAAACTAGATTGTTACCTCTCACTGTACAAACTCAACACCAAATAGGTCAAGGACCTCAATATAAAACCAACCACCTTAAAATTAGGAAGGAAAAAGAAGGGAGTTTCCTTCAACACACAGGCGAGAACTTTCTAAATAGGACTCTGGTAGCACAAGAAATAGGGTCAATGATTGACAAATGGGACCTCACAAAATAAAAGGCTTCTGTACATCAAAGGAAACTCTCAATCATAAGAGTTGGCCAAGAGAACAGCAAACAAGCTCTGCCAGCTATCCAATGGAGGTCCTAGAATTTACAGAGGACTTGAGAAGCTAAGCATCAAAGAAACAAACCACTTACTTAAGAAATGTAACATAGAATGGAACAGACTGTGCCCAAAAGAAGAGTTACAAGTAGCTAAGACGCACTTTTAAAAGTTTCATAATCCTTAGTTACTATGGATTAAGATTAGGGATGAAAATTACTTAAGATTCTATCTCTCACCAGCCATAATGTCCATCATGAAGGTTACAAATGACAACAAATGCTGGCTTCAATATGGGTAAAGAACCTTTGTACACTATTGATTGGAGTGCAAAATTATACAGACACCTTGGAAATTAATATGAATATTTTGTTTTTTAAAAGAACAAAGAAAGGAAGGAAGGAAGGAAGGAAGGAAGGAAGAAGAGAGGGAGGGAGAAAAAGAGAGGGAGAGGAAAGGTACTACCAAAAAATAGAACTATCTTATGACATAGCTATATCACTCCTGAGAATGTACCCAGAAGATTGTAAATCTTACAAAAGAGATACATTGTTGCTCTACTCACAACTAAGAAGTGTAGTCAACCTAAATATCTATCAAGAGATGAATAGATAATAAAACATGGTATTTATACACAATATGATTTTATTCAGCCATAAAGAAAAATGAAATAAAGAAATGTTCAGGAAATGGATAGGATTTAGGAAAAAACCTGCTTAGTGGGATAGTCCAGGCCAAACAGTGAAACTTTATATGTTCTTTCTCATGTGTAGATCATAGCTTTGAATTTATAGATTTGTCTATTTAAGCTTTAATGTCTATAGAGAGTTATAAAACAGAAAGAGGCTTATGAACGGAGGCAGAGGCCTTAAGGAAAGTAAGGGCGGCAGAACACACATGTTATAAAAATAGAAGGGAATGCTTGGGGTGGACGAGTGTGAACAGAGATGGAGGGAGGGAGCATATGGGCACAGGGCTAACCAAAATGAATGACTGCATGAAGAATTAACATGGAAACCCACTACATTTAATAATAGTAATAATAATAACATCATTGAGGGGCTGGATAAACAGTACAGGAGTTATCAGCACTTGCTGCTCTTACAGAGGACTGGAATTTGGTTCCCAACTCCCATGTCAGGTGACTCCCAACTATCTGTGACTCCAGATCCAGGAGAATGGATGCCTTCTGGCCTCTATACAGACCCACACTTATTTGTCCATATGTATCTATGTATATGTGTGTGTACATATGTATATATATGTAGAGAGAGAGAGACATAATTAAAAATACTTCTTCAAATGTAAAGGCCATGCACAGGTGAATAATGCTGATCCTAGAAGCCAAGGGTTATGAAATGAAACTTCCAGGGCCAGGTGTGGGACACCTTCCTAGGTCCTGTTGACCAAGAAGGACACAGTGACCTCCAAAACTGTACAGATGATGGCCACTGCCATTGGCTGCCACTTAAACAGGATGGTAATAACCTCATGTTGAAGATACCACACGACTTGGCTGGAGAATACAAAGACACCAAGCCGAGGCTGAACTAGAAGCTTCCTTCCTTCTGGCTAGCTTCCATGGTGCCAGAAGTTGCTCTGCAGGAAGTTGGAAGAGGGGACCAGTGAGCAGCAGTCCTCCCTAGCTTTCAACCTTGCATGCTACAATGTCAGCTACAAAGCAAGAAGTGCTAAGTTGTACAATAGTAGTTTGGCTATTGATGGGGGTAACAAATTGATTTCTGATCATTCTTGAGCCCTGTTCCATTAGAAGGGAGTTCATGCCTGGCACTGTAGACTTGGTCAATGTCCTAGGCTAGAGAGGTCCTAGGCATGAGGCATGGTGAGTCTGTGATTTTTGTTTTGATGAAGAAACATGTTGTCAAACAACCTCTTAAATGTCTATATTTATACCCATGGACTGGTGCTGTCCTAGCTGTAATTTTAAAAATGTCCCTTTTCAGTGAGCAGTAATTAACTCATAGATTTGAGGCTGGCCAAGGAGCTGAAAATAAGTGGCTATTAAATGTTCAGCATGATGAGAGCACTCACATAACTCTGTGCAAAGTTTGAGGAACACAGCACAAGGGGTGATCTGGGAGGTGATGGATGCTGTGCATATGTTTTATTGCCATTGGTTAATAAAGAAGCTGCTTTTGGCCAATGGCTTAACAGAGTAAAGCCAAGCTGGAAGAAATAGAGAGAGAGAGAGTAGGCAGAGTCAAGGAGATGCCATGTAGCCACCACCGAGACAGACGCCAGATGGAACTTCACGTGGTAAGCCACATCCATGTGACAGTACACAGATTAATAGAAATGGGTTAATTTAAAATATAAGAGCTCATTAGAGTACTACTCAGCGGTAAAAAAAAAACAATGACATCTTGAATTTTGCATGCAAA
>LOEQ01002956.1:119255-130400 GCA_001685075.1 Bramus lutescens | reverse complement strand
GTCTGATGCAGGGTTGGTGAAGATCTTCTCCCAATCAGTAGGTTGCCTATTTGCATTGACAGAGTTTTGAATGTTGAACCATCCCTGCATCTCTGGGATGAAGCTGACTTGATCAGGGTGGATGATTTTTCTGATGTGGTGAACAGGACTTTAAACAGATACTTGTGTGGCAAGAATTATGCAGCTTTATTCAAAGAATTTCAGAGTTGACGTCACCACTGTTTTCACCAGGAGAATGCACGAATATTTTGATGCACTCATACAGTGAAACAATGGAATGCTGATTAGTATTAAAAGGAAAATGGTACATGCCGAAGAGATGGCTCCGTGGTTAAAGCATTAGCTATGCATCCCTGAGGCCCTGAGTTCTAGACTTCAACCCCATATTAAAGGCAGGTGTATTCAGAAACTACAGCTGAAACTATAGCTCTGGGAGGAAGGTGGATCCTGAGGCTCACTGACCAGCCCACCTAAACAAGTTGATTGGCTCCAAGCTTAATGAGAGACTATATCTCAAAAAATAAATGCAGAGCGACAGAAAGAGACTAATGACATCGTTCTCTGGTCTCCACATATGTATTCATGGGTGAACCAACCCTGTCCCTAAAATAAACATGCAAAAATAATGTGTACCACCAAACAAATACCTCTCAAAATCAATATTTTGAAAGGAGTGGCTCAGATATGAAAAGTGTATGAATCCATTTATATGAAACTGGAGTAAACAAATTTAAACAGGTAACAGATCATAACAGTGGCTGTCCGAGGACTGCAACAGAGTGAAAGGAGACAATAACTTTATTGCCAGTATCAAAATATTTTATTCCTTAATTGAGGTGTTGATTGTATAAGTATACTCATGTAAGATTTGTGAAGTTTATCATATAGAATATGCATTTTAACCCAGTTGAAATAAACCTGGGATAGACTGTTTCACCTTGGAAGACCACTTTTGTACCTCACTGTGCTTTCTTCTTTACGCTGCCTCTTTGGGTGCAGTATTCAGGCTTTCGGAGAAGCAGGCTCACTGAATGTTTGTCTGTTTATTATAATAAAGAATTGACTTTCGAGGTGATGGGAGTTGAAAAGTCCCACTGTCTACTATTTCTACAGAAAGCTAGCAGTACAATTCTGTCTGTTTTGGAAGACCTGGAAACCAGGACGGACGGTGTAAATTCCGTTCTTTCAACAAACCAAATGAATGGCACCTGTTCATGCTGTCAGAGAGCTTTAGTTTACTGTGTCTTCTTGCTGAAATGTTATTTTACTAAAACACTCTCATAGATATACCTAAAAACAATGCTTTATTAAGTGTTAATTTCTTACAAAACACTCTTATAGACATACCTAGAAATAATGTTTCATTTGGGGACTCGATGACCTGGGTAGGTTCACAGATAAAATTAATCATCAAAGTCTGGATCCTGTAAGGATGGTGAAATTTTTCCATCTTCCCTCCCTCCCCTCCTGTGGGTAAAGAAGGGCTTGGCCATGGGATCAAACTTTCATTCGTAGATCATTGTACAAGTATTGAAGTTTATATGTCAGTGTTGGTGAACTTCATTAGTATGGGGCAGTGGGGTGCACACTGGTGAGCACTGAGGCAGTCAAGTGTGTCAGAGTTGAACGCAATACCACGATGACGGAAGCAGAAGAGGCAGCTCACCGCAGCTCTCTCCAGACCCATGCTATGGTGGCAACCCAGTTCTTTCATATTTCTTGCCTGTAACAGATGGATCAGGTATGTCGGTAGCACACACTTTATAATCTTCCTGCTTCCACTATAGGGTAAAAGTAGCAGAAAACGGATGTCATGACATCACATGGGAAATTAGACAAAAGAAAAGATTGCCAAAAAAAAGCCACCCTTTAAAGTAGCTTCATACTGAACAAAAGTTTCTGCCGGTTACTGCTTAGGCTGTGAGGTGTATTTTCTGCTTACAAAAGGAAGGAAAGCATCCCTGGGAAATAGAAATTGAGCTAGCAAGCACTTGTACTACTGTGTATGGCTGCCTTGGTCTTGACAAAAAGACATTTGGTAGCATGTTCTGAAAGTGCTCCAAAGAGGAGGCAGTGGGCTGATGATAAAGTTGGGAAATGTCACTGAGCACAGCACTGAGATCAACACATGTCTGTTGCGGAACATACAGTCTGCCTTGGGTTAAGCCAGTCATATCTCATTCTTATGACCATAATTACTTCACATAGTGGTACATAACCAAACCAGAATAATAATACTTAAATAGCCCCTGCTGAGCTCAAAGAAAGGTAACAAAAATGCAATGTGGGGAAAATGTCAGAAGCGACCTCTTTTCTCTTCTGGATGCTGAGATATAGAATAAATTTGGTTTATGACATTCATATTACTGTTACCAGTAGGGAAAGCCCTTACACAGGCTTGAGATTGAAGCCTATTTTATGTAGAGCAGAGTGAATAGTTGGAGGGATTGGGGTTTTGATAACATAGACGTCTTCATTATTAAAGCCAAAGTGAGTTGGTGTCCTTCTTATATGAAATAATTGTTAATGGAGTCAATAATTAAATTATTTTAGAAGGTGAATGTAGTATAGTTCTACTTGCTGTCACCTGTGTATTACTGTTGGTATAGGAAAGAGCCACTTAAAATTACTGGCCTGAATACTTCAATGTCCCTGAATAGATCTGCTGTTTGTACATGCATCTCTTCCTTTTGATTTTGAAGACCTTCCTGAGATTATTGTCCTTCTGTCTAATTTGTTCTTGTGTGAGAAGCCCTATAGACCAGTTCCATAGAGTCTAATGTGAAATCTGTTTAACAAAGTGTTTGTTGAATATTATTTATTTGTAAAATAGAATTTGGATTCTTTTTTAAGGACAAAAAGATTACTTCATGGCCGCTTCCCAAGTAACCTAATTTGGAAGGCTTTCATCGTGTGTATCCAGAGAGGCCATGGGAGATGGTTTTGCTGAGCACTGTGGAAATCATTAACAATCTGGCTTGTCTCCATTTTTTTCAGCCACTCTCATACCCCTCCCCACTCTATTTCCAGTCTGTTCATATTTTCCCAGAATAGCTATGAAATCATGTAATTAGCCTCCAAATCAGCCATGCTGATACAGTCATTGGCATAACACACAGAAAAATTGATCAACTTGTTTCTAAGAAAACACTCCAAAACAGGCAGAAGTGCTTCCAAATAGCAGGGAGGGTCTCCTGTGCGCATTTACATCTTGTTTCTCTTTTCAGTATGGGAAAGGGCCACGGAACTCTGTCCTCACAATGACTCCTCCATGCAGGAAACACCCCATCTATTCTCATTTCTGAACATGGCACAGGGTTTCTTCACTACTTCGCCAAAGTAGGTGGACCTAGGGGAGCTCCCAGACTCAGAAAAAGTCTATAAAATAAAATATTTTAAAGGGAAAGTAGTAAATGAGTAAATGTGAGGATGACAGAGGAAAGGTAAAATACAAGAAAGGAGATGTTTTCCTTTTAGAGTCCAACTGTAAAATCAGTGAGAAGTGACTCGGGGTTAGATGATGCAGAGGTTGTGCAAGAAGACAGAGAGGTTCACAAATAAAAACAGGATGCAATAATTACCTACTTCATGCTCTGTACAGTAAGTTAATTCAATTTTTATGAAAATAATATCAGTACTTATTTCACAGTGGTTTTGGAGGGCTCAGTGGAGTGAGCACCTATTGTATGAGAGTTGGGTTTATTCTCCCTGTGATTAGAGGGAGCAGGGCCAGCGAGCAGCTGTGAAAGAGCACACAGATGATGCTATCCATTGCTTTCCTTTCTGCAGAGTCCACTCTCTCCAGGAACTTCAAAAGTGCTTAGGGAGCTGTAGCTCCCCTATCCTCCCAGAAATCCTATGCAATGGGTACCGATGTATTTCCATTTTGCAAATTAATAAGCTGGCACCAAAAAGGTACTTTGGGTACTGCCAAGATTGCAGGATTAACAGGTGATAGAAGTTGGCCCCAGTGGGGTCTCAGTCTTCCAGGCAACTGCGTCTGGATGTCTAGTCACTGTCTTCCTTGTCTGTACAGTGTGAGCTGCCTGAGCAGACTCCTGGTTTCCCCTTTTTGCTCAGAGCTTTCCTATTACAAATTCGTGTTTTTAGTCTGTAAGTATGTTTATGTGTAATCAGATACATTTGCAGAGTTGTAGCTTAATAGACCACATGACTTATTTATTTTAATACTTACTTACTTTATGCGTTTGTGCACCATATGTGTACAGTCTCTACGGATGTCAGAAGGTTATGAGACGCCATATGGATTGCTAACTTGCAGTTCCCTTTATGGAGATAACTTGGGATTCCCCCAGAGAGTGTTTTGCCTACAGAATGTTTGGTCTAGTGTGTGAGCATCACTTGTTTTGTTCTAGCAACAGAATGTTTAACTATGAATGTAGCTTGTGACCTTCAATTGGTATGTTCATTTCCTTGTATCATGTTAATGCAGTCTTTAGGCTTACTCCTACCTTTTGAGGTCAGGGGTATATTAAGCTGTTGGAAATTAAATGCGAGTGAATTTTCAGTACTCACTGGAATTCCCTCCCAATACTATCCTGTATGTTTCTCCATTTTATTATCTTCATTTGCGTCTTCATAATCTTTACTATATTTCTTTTTTTAAAAGATTTATTTATTATGTATACAGTATTTTCAGTATTCTGTCTGCATATGTGGCTGCAGGCCAGAAGAGGGCACCAGACCTCACTCATTACAGATGGTTGTGAGCCACCATGTGGTTGCTGGGAATTGAACTCNCCTTTGGAAGAGCAGGCAGTGCTCTTAACCGCTGAGCCACCTCTCCAGCCCCTCTTTACTATATTTCTAACTCCCCATGCCTCTACCCTGGCAAGAGGTATTTTTGTTAAGGCTGGTCCCTGACAGTGGATGATGGGAAACAAAGCCAGGTCCTCCACAAGAGCAGAAAGTGCTCATAACCACTGAGCTATCTCTCCAGCCCCAGAACACATCTGAAAAATCTTTACGCATCCCTCAAGGAAAACCTAACGAGTTTTCCATAAATGAGATTTTATTTTTCCCAAAATTTTGTAAAATGATTTTTTACTTTTTGAGGACATCATATATTTTTTCCCCTCAATTTTAGTAAGGCTGTGAGTTATGTTGGTTGACTTTCAATGTTTATAGCATTCTTGCATTTCTGAGGTAAACTATGTTGGTTAAATGGTATGCTTTTATGTATAGCTAGGTTCTTATTGCATGGAAAACAGAATTTTAATAGATTATAGAGTGAATGGACTTGTTGACATCAATTCCTTTATTGTTTTTAAAGGTATCTATTAAGAGCTGTAGTAATATTTCTTCTCTAATTCTCAATATGTATTAAACTGTCAAGTCAGGAATTTTGCTTGCAAAAAGTTTGCTTAGACTCTATAGGCCCTTGGACCAGAGGTAGACAGTGTAACCTGGCAGCTCAGAATCTGGAGTAGACAAATACATTTCTTGGCTTTAATAACAGTATTCAAGTATCTGTCTAATCATTCAATTCAGACATCTTAAGGTTGGCATTTGGTGATGGTGTCTCTTCAATATTAAACATATTTTGATATTTTTGTATAGAAAGAACTTTTAGTACAGCACCTAAAAATGTGCCACTGAGCATCAGGCTGTTACCTGGATGTGTCAGCTGCAAAGCTTTCACCATTCTCGTTCAGGTCTGTCTTGAGCACACACATCTCGGGAGTGAGCCTAAGAGCTCGAATGCTCATAGAGAAGTACGCAGACCCAGAGGACCTCCTCCTTGAGTTGCTGTGATGTCCGTTTCCAAGGGTCTCTGTTTGTCTCAGTTCTCTGACTAGAAGGCTGCCTTTCATTTTTAGTTCCCCTACACAAAGTCCCATGACTGAGTATTTGTGGCATAAGCAAAGGAGAAAAGAGGAAAGCCCAGGTTTTCCCCATCCTTTGAAGGATTCCTTCTTCATCTTGTGGCTAGAGAAAAGAGCTTCAGCTGAGGCCTCAGGAACTTGCAGGATTCCTTCTATGTCTTGTTCTAGGGAATCTTGAAAATGAAGAAAAAGAAAAACCGAAGAAAATCCAGATATTTCTTCTGTCATTTTGTACACACCACACCACACACACACACACACACACACACACACACACTCAGGATTCTTTATTATTGGGATGTTACCATCTGGAATATGTAGTCTCCAATATGAAGGAACAGAACAGTGGGTTGAAAGTTTGCATGAAATAATAAGAGCCAAGTTTAAAAGTGCTTTGCATCACTTACCTCTGAATTTGGGGGCTAGAAGCTGTCACAGGCCACCGACAGCAAGGGGGCTGGAAGTGACAGCTGATACTCAGGCAGCTCTCTTCTGTTTCTAAGTTTATTTTACTTTATTTTAATTCTCTACATTGATTTATATTTTATTTCCTAAAAATATGTCCTCTGAACCCAAGTCAACTTAAACCTCTTGAAAGACCCCACTAGAGTGGATGTCTGAGATGGAAACTCACAAATTGTGGCTTGAGCCAATTGATTGATGACTGAAGGCCCTTTGATCCACTATCTGAAAAGGGAACATCTGGTCCTGACATTGATTGATGACTGAAGGTCTTTGATCCACTATCTGAAGGGAAACCTCTGGTCCCCAAGGCTATCCACTTAACTTTTAAACTTTGAAACTGTCATCCAATAAAAATGATGTTGCTATGCTTGCTTATTTTTGNATCCACTATCTGAAAAGGGAACATCTGGTCCTGACATTGATTGATGACTGAAGGTCTTTGATCCACTATCTGAAGGGAAACCTCTGGTCCCCAAGGCTATCCACTTAACTTTTAAACTTTGAAACTGTCATCCAATAAAAATGATGTTGCTATGCTTGCTTATTTTTGAAACCCCTATACTCTATAAAAGTTATTTAAGAAGCATGCTGGGGTACCCAGTTTGCCTGACTGGACACCCATGAGCTCATGTAAACAATGTAAACAATAAAACCTCTTGCTGATTGCATCCATCGGGCCTTGTTCTTGGGGAAGGGGAAACTTCTCATTCTTGAAGATCCTGCCTGGCTTGTGGCTCTTTCACTTTGAGCATTGACATGAAGAATATACATAAATGGGTGAACAAATAAGTACTTCATCAGTGTTTTTCCAGTTATTAAGCTATATAATTCTTATAGGATATGTAATATTTATCTTTTCTCCCACCAACATGCTTATTTTTTAGTTTGAACAAATTACTAGGAAGATTTATGTAGGTATTTATACTTACATTTTGTTTATATATCCCTTTTTAAATCAATTCTTTACTAATTCTTTGGAAATTTCACATCTTGTACCTCAACTCCACTCATTTCCCAGTCCCTCCATATCTGCCCCTCACGCTTACCCCCTCAAATTAATTAAAAACAAAATGAAACAGCCAAAAAAACAAAAACAAAACAAAACAACAAAAACCCAACCCACCTTACTCCTTCATCTTTCCAACATCTCTTTATTCATCTCAGCGGCATCAGGAGCTGCATGTGTCACACATGCAGTAAACCCTTTTGTCTAATCAGCCCCACTGGCAAAATGTTCACGACAATGAGTCATTGTCTGGTTCAAGGCCTCTGGGTTTTGGTACACCATCACTGAGTCATTGGTCTGGTTCAAGGCCTCTGGGTTTTGGTACACCATCACTGAGTCATTGTCTGGTTCAAGGCCTCTGGCTTTTGGTACATCATCACTGAGTCATTGTCTGGTTCAAGGCCTCTGGGTTTTGGTTCACCATCACTGAGTCATTGTCTGGTTCAAGGCCTCTGGTTTTTGGTACATCGTTACTGAGTCATTGTCTGGTTCAAGGCCTCTGGTCTTTGGTTCACTATCATTGAGTTATTGGTCTGGTTCAAGGTCTGGTTTTGGTACATCATCATCACTGAGCTGGGCCCTTATGGTAACTCATCTCAGATATCCTGTTGTTACCCTGAGTCATGAAGATCCTGTGGCTACCTTTCAGCATGACCAGTCCCTTCGTGTACTTCAGTAGGTCAAAGATGGGGTTTTGGGTTGCCCCACGATGTGGGTCTGGGTGGTAGTTGAGCTGCTTAGACTGAACCATTGGGACCAGCCTCTCAGTTGAGGGGCAGAGATAGCTCTCCTAGGCCCATACCATCAGGGACAACTCTCCCACACCTATGGTGCAGAGTGGAACCATCTCTCCTGAGTAGTGGGGTCAGTTCTCCCGTAGGGGGGAGGTCAGCACCAGCCAGCTCTTCTGGTAGTGTCCATTGAGGGGCAGGGGCACTATCCTTGGGCCAGTGAGAGAGCGGACTGGCTCAGCATGGCCCTTGGATTTCAACATGCATGGTTCCTGTACCCCCCTGTGGATAGCAATACAAGCCATGGGCATCAGCCCAGACCTTGACTACTGTTAGGTCGCATACCCAGACATGGACCATGGCAACAGCCTGGGCCCAGCCCCAAGTGGCTGTGTAGGCCATTCACATTTGCCTGACCCCATGGTAGCAAGGACTTTGGACACTGGCATGGCTATGGGNGGGGGGGTGACCCAGACCTCTGGCAATGACATTGCCTCCGATGGTGTCAGGAATCATGGACATCAAAACAGACCTTGGCTGCTGTTGGTCACAGACCCAGACATGGCCTTTGGCAGCAGCCCCGGCCCAGACAACACCATGACCCCAGGGGAAGCACAGTCCTCGGACACCAACATGGCCGCAGGATGCAGCCTAGATCCCTGGCGTCTCTGTGGCCTTTGGCACCATAGGCCACAGACGTCACAGACCTTGACTGTGGTAGGACCATGTACCCGGACATAGTCCTCAGCAGCAGCCAGGACTCAGTTGTCATCACAGCCCCAGGTGGCAGCGCAGCCCGCCCAGATTAGCATGACACCCCGCCACAACAGAGTAGCCCTAGTGGGAGCCCAGACCCCTGGCATCAGCATGACCTTCAATGGTATCAGGAGCCACAGACAGCGACTCAGACCCTGTTGTGGTAGAACCATGGACCCAGATGTGGCCCCTCACCACAGCCCAGACTTGCATGTCACCATGGCCCTGGGTGGCAGCACAGGCCATTCAGATTAGCATGGCTGCCGTGGAAGCATGACCCTCAAGGACCAACATGAACTAGGTGTTTGACCAGAACCCACTCATCTGCATGGCCTTCAGAGGTTACTGAAGACTTGGATCAACACAGACCCTGACTGCTGCAAGGGTGTAAATACAGACCTGGCCCCCAGCAACAGGTCTAGTATCATCATGGCCCCCAGATGGCAGCATAAGGCACCTAGATCAACGTGGCCCTGGTGGCGGCATAGCCCATGAACACCACAGTGGCCATAGGTGGTGGCCCACACCCCAGGCATTCCCGTGACCTCGGCAGCAACATGAGCCATGGACACTAACATAGACCTCCACTGTTGCAGACCCAGATATGATCGTAAGCAGCAGTCAAGGTCTGGATGTCACTCTGGTCTTTGGTGCCAACCAGGCTACCAACACCAGCCCACTCCTCCCAGCCCTCCCAGTTATGCCTCCTCTCACAGCACGTGAACCCTTCTGCTTCTGTTTCCCATTTCTCCACCATGCACTTGGTCATCATATGGACATCCAACTGTCTGGTGCCACAAGGTAGTGGGAGGGCATGTGGGTGTTTCAGGAGCTGGACAGTGAGGACTCAGGCTGCCCCATGGGTGTTTTCTGTCTGCCTGACCCACAAGGTGCCAGGTAGACCTGTGGATGCTTCAGGAGCTGGACTGTGAGGACCCAGGCTGCCCCATGGGTGTTTTCTGTCTGCGTGACCCACAAGGTGCCAGGTAGACCTGCGGATGCTTCAGGAGCTGGACTGTGAGGACCCAGGCTGCCTGGTGGGTGTCTTTTGCCCACCTGAGCCACATCTCTTCTGTCGTTCTTTATGTTACATTTCAGGGCATGTCCCTCCCGGTCTGATTAGGATGTGCTTCTATTGGAAGTTTTCCTACACACGTGCTGAGGTTCCAAGGTTTGGAGTACATGAAATTAAGCTGGAAAACTGAACACTGTCCAGGTTCCTCTTGTGGTTTAGGTTTTGTTTTTTATCATTATTCATCAATATAGCTGATCTTACTTTTTTCCCTTTTATTAAACACATAGATTCTTTTTAACATAATTTCTTTATTGATTCTTCGGGAATTTCACATCATGCACCCCAATCCCACTCACCACCACGTGCTCCCATATCCAACCCACATCTCTGCAGTATCACTGAAAAAGATGATTTCAAAAAATTTAAACCAAACCAATACAAGCAGAACACAAGACCTCTTTGCTTTTCCAGCTTTCCTGCTTCTAGACATATCTTTGTCTTAGTGGCTGTGATGACACACAATGTCGCCTTCTGTCTTAGTGGCTGTGATGTCACAAGTGTCCCCTTCTGTCTTAGTGGCTGTAATGTCACACAGTGCCCCCCTCTGTCTTAGTGGCTGTAATGACACACAATGTCGCCTTCTGTCTTAGTGGCTGTGATATCACACAGTGTCCCCTTCTGTCTTAGTGGTTGTGATGTCACACAGTGTCCCCTTCTGTATTAGTGGCTGTGATGTCACACAATGCACCCTTCTGTCTTAGTGGCTGTGGTGTCACACAGTGTCCTCTCTGTCTTAGTGGCTGTGATGTTACACAGTGCCCCCCTCTGTCTTAGTGGCTGTGATGTCACACAGTGTCCCCTTCTGTCTTAGTGGCTGTGGTGTCACATCAGACTTACTTGTAGGCACTCAGTGCAATGAGCCATTGACCTGGTCAAGGACCCTGGTTTGTAGGACACCATCATCACTGGAGCCTTACTGAAACTCCTCTGGGATACCCTATGGCTGCCCTGAGTCATGAAGATGCTGTGGGTATCCTTCCACAGAACCTGTCCCTTCATGCGCATATGTGCAGTAGATTTTAGTGTGGGCTTGTCAGTCTTGGCCACTGGGCCACCCCATCAGGCAAAGGGCAGAGTCAGCTCTTCTATGCCCATGTCTCCAACGCCCATGGGGCACAGAGCCAGCTCTCTTGCTGCAGTATCCAGCTCAGCATGGCTCTCTGATTTCATCATGTATGGCTCTTATGGCCTCTCCAGTGGTAACATGGGCCATAGACTGCCACGGACCGGCTCTCGGGGAGCTTAACGACCGAGGGAGAACAGGGG
>LOEQ01002956.1:107598-118332 GCA_001685075.1 Bramus lutescens | reverse complement strand
CTCCCGTTCTTCGCGACATTCTGTCATACAGGTGTCAGCGCAGGTATGGCAATAGACAGCAACAAAGATGCCAGCTGCAGCCGGACCCTGGACCCAGATACGACCCTTGGCAGCAGCTCAAGCCTGGACAACACCGTGGATCTGGGTCTCAGATCAGCCCAGCTCCAATAGTGGCATGACCCTTGGATACCTACAAGGTCACAGCTGTGGTCCAGACCCTGGCAGCAGTAGGGCTATGAACCCAGACACCGTACTTCGTGGCATCCAGGCCTAGATGTTACCACTGCCCCCAGGGAGGCCGGCCCCATCTGCAGCATGGCCCCAGGGGGTGGCCCAGATCTCAGCCATCCATATGGCCTTCTGTGGTAAAAGCAGCCACAGACATCACCACAGGTCCTGGACGCAGTCGGGCCACAGACCTAGACATGGCCCTCGGTTGGAACTCTGGCCAGGACATCACCATGGTACCGGTAGTAGCACAGGTCACTCAAATCTATATGGCTCTGGCTGCAGCATGGCCCTCGAGGCACCAGCTTAGCCTCAGGTGGCTGAACAGACCCCAGGCATCCACACAGCCCTCAGTAGCAGCAGGAGTCATAGGCACCAGCCCAGACTCTGCCTGCTATAGGGCCACGGACCTGGACCTCGCCCTTGTTAGCAGCTTGGGCCTGGAAAGCAACATGACCCTGGGTGGCAGGACAGGCCAAGCAGATCAGTGTGGGCCCAATAGCAGCACATCCCTGAACACCCACAAGGCCACAGGTTGCGGCCCAGACCCAGGACTTCTGTGTGGCCTTTGTTGGCAATACGGGACATGAACCTTAACACAGGTCTCGGCTGTGATAGGACCAGAGGCACAGACATAGCGTTTAGCCACAGTCCAGGCCCAGGGGTCATCCCCACGAGGCAGAGCAGGCCACTCAGGTCAGTGTGACACAGCTTCAGCATGGCTCTTGGACACCAACACGGCCTCAGGTGGCAGGCCAGACCCCGGATATCCCCACAGCCTTTGATGGTAACATAAGCCAAGTACATCAACTTAGACTCTTAGCTGCAGTACGGCTATGGAGCCAGACATGGGCCTCAGCCACAGTTTTGTCCTAGGTGTTACCATGGCACTGGGTGGCAGCAGAGCCTCTGTGGTGGCAGGTCTCTTGAGCACCTACCTGGCCACAGGTGGCAACCTGGTCACCAGGCATCCTTGTGGCCTTTGGTGGCAACATGGACTGTGAATGTCAACACAGACCTTGCAGTAGGAGCACAAGATTCTTTTCTAATGCAATATAATATGACTACAGCTTCTTCAAAGTTGCCAGGAGATCACGGTTTTTTTTTTTTAATTTAGTTTCAAGAATTGTAAATAGGAAAGTTAAGGTGTGAACCCACGGGGTCACATCATTTTAAATAGAACCAGGAAATCTTCCACTGTCTTTTGAACTGATCACTCCTCCTGGGTGACCAGATGAATTCATTATGCTGCTGTGGTGTAAGGAAACCTAATCCATTGGTGTTACTGGCTCATTTATTGACTGGCTAAGTGCTTCAGTGACAGCGGTGGTCTACGGGTTAGAATACATGTGTAAATACACAGGCTGTTGACTCAGAAGCTGATAAACCAGTGACTGCAGCACAGGATAAATGCTTTAGTGGATCCCAGATTTATTTATTTGACAAATACTAAATGGCAGATTTTCTTTCTTGAAGACTAAACTCTCCAGAACATGTCTTATTAATATTCCGTTTTCTCATATAATCCTCCATTTCCTCTGTCTTTTCAATCATTCCATATTTTATTTGACTATCATTTATTAACAAATTGTTGCTAAAACTGCTTAAACAAGAAACGTTAGAGCATGCTTTCTATGACTCAAGTGCTAGATGCTTTGGGCTTCAGCGTTCTTTTCCTTTTTTGAAAATTGTGTACATTTATGCATTGTGTGTTAATCTGAATCATCCTCCCTTTGTCTTTTGGTCTCTCCAACTGGCCTGCAATTCCTAAACCATATCTACCTGCCAGCTTCATGCCTTTTTTTTTTTTTATAACCTACTGAGTCCCATTAGTGCTGCCTATGCATGCATGGGTTTGGGATCATCCAAGGGAGCATGGGCAGCCTTCCGGAACCACTGCCCAAGGAAAATGACTCTCTCTCCCTTGCCAGCCATCAACTGTTGATAGCTTCTCAGTCAGAGGTGGGGACTTGGGAGACCCCTGCCCCCGTGCTGGTGTTCTAAACTACTGTGGTCTTGTTCCGTCATCACAGCTGCTGTGAGTTCCTATGTACAGCAGCCACGTCACGTCCTGAAGACATTTCATAGCGCTCATCCCCGTTCTCTAGCTCCCACATTCTTCCTGCTTGCCCACTCTGTGTTGATCGAGCCTTGGGGAGAGAAGGTACAGATGTCAGATGCCTCATCTATAGCCGAGCACTCTTGTTCTCTCTCTGAACACTTACTAGTCTCTGCATTAACCACGGCAGTAAGAAGCCTCCCTGACTAAAGTTGAGAGCAACCCTAGGAATATAAACTTGAACATATAGAGGGCAGTTTGATTCACATGACTTTTACTAAGATAACACCAGTAGATTCTCACCTTGGGCCCATGATTTCTTTAGCAATGTGTTATGACCATGTTTGGAGGACCAGGCATTAATTTCCTCCGCAGAGCAGGCCTTGCATCCAGTCAAGAGGGCAGTTGGCTACCCCCAGAAATAGTCTCGTCACTATTGTACCATGTGCATTTGTCTGCTAAGTCAGCACTGTAGCATGAAGGGTCTAGGGCTCATTAAGACCACTGATGTCTTTCCTCCTCCAGCAACCTGCACAGCGCCTTGCAGCGCTATGAACTCTAGTCAGCATGGAGAGAACTTTCAAATCAGTCTCAGAGTGAATTATGGCTTGTAATGAAGAGCGTGGTGTTTTCAACAACAGGCTGTTACCATGCAGTTATGGGAGGCTGTATGTGAAGACCAGTGAGATGATTCCATGGGCAAAGGCATTTGCTGCCACCCCTGAATTCAGACCCCAGAACACTCACAGTGGCAAGAAAGAACTGATTTTTACAAGTTGTTCTGTGATCTTCATATGCATGACACTCTCTTTTTCTATGTATGTACGTATGTATGTATGTATGTATGTATGTATGTATGTATGTATGTATGTATGTATGTATGTATGTATGTATGTATGTATTCACTTATATTTTATTATAGTCTGTCTTATCTGCTTCTTGTTTGAAAAATCCTTACATATCAGGTAAATGCAAATTATATTCTACTTTGGTGGGAGTCAGATTTTTTGTCAGAATAGAGTATCTTTTATCTCTCAGAATCACTTTAGATTTAATTTTTAAATACATAAGTCTTTTTCTGGGAGAACTCTATGAATTCAAAATTATGTAATCATATATGCATTAGCACATAGCTAGGCGGTGTTCATCAGAATCACAGCAGGGCATTGCTGCCATGGAGCACAAGTACATTACATTTCCATTATGGCCTCTGCACCACTGGGATTATCTCTAATAGAAGGAATTAGTAGCTGCAGTATTCAGAATTATGCAAATTAGAAAGAGAAAACTACTCCGAGCCTTCTACTTACTAAATTTGTGCCTACTTCTGATTTTAATGGATAAGCATATTTCGTATAAGAAATATACAAAATGCATTAGTTTCCTTGATCATCTGAGTTTGTGTTTTCTCTATTTCCTATAAGTTCTTGTTGAACAGGATTAAATGTGGAGTTCCTCTTATGTTTGTTCAGGCAGTAATAAATTTGTGCTCAAGATAATGAGTGTAATTGTCCACAGTGTCTTCAGTGATGCAGGAGCACACGGCGCTTCGGCTGAGAGCCGTGTGAGAGAAGGCGTGCACATTTTCAGCTGAGGATTTTAAGGATTTGGAGATTAACTAAGGACAAACAAAATTGTGCCTAGAAATACAGAACTGCTGAGTTGAATCTCATTTCAATCCTGGAATTATACACTATCCTTCATTTGCTGAACAAAATCCTGTCTGCCTGTCTTTCTATCTATCTATCACGTTTCTACCATTTCAGGCCTGAACCAAGTAGTAATTTCAGAGGTTATAGTACAATAGAGAAAACAGAACTAAACACTAGAAATGCCTCCCGCTCCCACCGTTGCTCTTTTGAGACAGTCATAGCCAAGGCTGATGTTGATCTCTCAACCCTGTTCCCTCAGCGTCCTGAAACTGGAATTACATGCATGCCCACCTCACTGTACCATAGCCTCTTAAAACCTACTTATTTTCTTCTTCTAAGGCTCAACATACAGTACACTTTTTAAAAGAAGTCTTTCTATCTGCTCGAAAACTGTTTTGTTTGTTTTAAAAATGTTATATAGAAGCCTTGGCATAAAGCAGTGCTTTTCAACCCTGAGCTGTTTTCAGGGTCCTGGTGAGGATGGATGGCTAAAAGAAGCTTAGATCTAGTAGAGGTTTGAGCTGGTGGGTGTGGCCCAAGGATTTGCATCTGGAACACTTTCCCAGGTGATGCTGCTGTTGCTGCTGAACTAGGGGCCATGCTTTGAGAACCACTGCTCTAAGGCCAGGAAACCAGCACAAGAACAAGACAGACATTTTATATCCCGGTTCTTCTACCTATGTGCCACCGACATGGCTCTAAAGCTCAAATATACCACCTGCAATAAAGGGGCAATAATTACAGCTTTATCAGAGACTGGCATGTTAAAACAAAGCATTAGCTAGCAAGCATTCTCAAGATGGGTGTGCAAATAAGTTGAATGGAGAGAGGTGTAGTGACTGCTTATTACTTAGTGCTTTACTGGTCCACTTCTGTGTGCATATGGCTTCATCTTCAGTATGAGGAATGAATTGTATTGATGCATAATTCATGTGCTCGATACAGTACATTTCTCTTGGGCACACAGCTTAACTCCAAACTTCTCAGAGGATTAGGCCTTTCTAATGTTCAGGTTACCGTGACTGCTTTAGGATACATAATATTTAGTTCAGTCTTCTGTGGCCAGAGTAACAGGGATGGCTGTACGTGATGTGTATCAGATAAATCACAGTAACTTTGTGCAACAATATCAGGGGACTGCGTTCCACGCAAACAAGTACAAATGGTGGCTTACAAAATATCACACACACACACACACACACACACACACTCACGCACACGTGCGCACACATAGGCCAGAGGAGAGAGTCAAATGCTCTGGAGCTGCAGTTATGGGCAGCTGTGAGTCACATGATTTGGATGCTGGCACCTGAACTAATATCACCTGGAATATTTGCTCTCAACCACTAAGCCACCTTTCCAAGCCAAATTTATATTTAAAAAATTAGCAAATGAGAGTTTCTTTGAAGAAAACTATAGCAATTTCTAGACATTATATATTTAGAATTTTATAGGCATCACAAAATCAAGGCTGAGTAATTTAAAATGCATACCATATTCTTGGATAAAAAATTTAAGAGGACTCAGTGGCAAAGAACACTTGTTATTCTAGCAAAGGACCTGAGTTCGGTTCCCAGGACCTCATATTGGCTCACAACCATTTTTAACTCCAGGTCCATGAGTTCAGACCCCTCTTCTGGACTCTAGAGGCATTTCCCGCAGATGGTGCACATACATACATGCAGGCAAAACATGTAAACATAAAATAAATATGTGTAAGATTTAACTATTAAAAAACTAATCTCAAATCAATTTATACATTTCATGCAGTCCAAATTAGTATACAATCTTGAATTTTTGGAACTGGATAAGATGATTTCAAATTTCAAATGGAATAAAATGAACCATAAGTAAGGTTTTTTTCAAGAACAGTAAGTGTTCTTGACCACTGAACCCTGTTAAGTAAGTCAGATACAGAACTCAAAGAAGGGCATTGAGGAGCTTTCCTGGTTCCAGGACATAGTGTGAAATGCACCCGATGCAAGCCGTGTTGCACTGGTGCAGGAGTAGATAAATGCTATGTCTAGTTCAGAAAATATAAGACTGTAGCACATGGCAAGATACGCCATCACAGGGGAAAGACTAACGGTTGGTGATGGCACAAATCTCCATCTGTAGGACAATAAAACTGAATCCCTACATGTCATACAGAGAAAATTAATCACAGCTAAAAGGTGTATATAGTGGCAAAGAGTCTAGAAAAACATCCATGAGACAAGATAGATATGATTCATGGGGAAGCTAAAACAATAATAATAAATGTTATAATATATTTTTAAGAGACATACCTGAGGAAAAACAATAAAAAGTTTATAAGATGAAAGAATCTCCAAGCAATGTCTGCAGATACTCATTAGACTTGAAATAAATCTCTGCAAAGTAGAAGATGATGAGCCTACTCAAGGGTTGTGACTATGACAGAGATAGAGCTCTTATACCTTAATAATCCCCAAACTCAACACAAAAAGCACGTGCATATGTAGATCACAAAGGAGCATATCTCAATAACCAGCAAGTATATTAAAAAAAACCCTTCAATGCGTTTAACAGGTACAAATTGCAAACCAATTTAGCATTGTTATATAGCTCTATGCCTCTTGTATTGGCAAACATCAAGAACAAAAAACTTAGGAAGTGTAACAGCTATTTCAAGAGAGGCAACTATTTGAAGCAAGGGCATAGAAAATAAGGGTGTGCTCATAACATACTTCCCAAACTCTTAAAGGCCAAACTCTCCATTCATTTCTTTCTATCAAGCCTCCTGGTGCTCCCAAGTTCCAGTGACATATAAACTTAAATATAGGTTCCTCTCTCCCAGCACAATCATGTACAATGTTGAAGAAGCAGGAAATGTGCTTGAATTTGAAAAGAGACAGTAAAAAAAAGCATTTAAATGTCATCAGTTCATAGTAAGCAGCAAATCTTAATAGACGGGAGTTGGCAAGGACTTTTGTGCAGCGAATTCACTGCCAGTTACATAGACACAGTCTCTGTGTTCATAGGAATGTCTCTGTGAGTTCCGTTCAGCAACTTCTGGTGCCTCTTAGTGTGGGTGTAGAGGACACTTCTTGTTAGTGATATTTTGTAAGCCTGGATTAGGTTGGCTTCCTCGGTTTGACAGCTCATTTCTGGCTTGCATGAGTTTGGAGACTTGGGAATGGCCTTAGGAAATGACTCATGGGCATCGCTCTGGCACAGCAGTGTGACTTGGGGACAGGGAGGTCGGAAGGTAGCCAGCAATCCCTGAA
Organism: Bramus lutescens; assembly: GCA_001685075.1. NCBI lineage: Eukaryota > Metazoa > Chordata > Mammalia > Rodentia > Cricetidae > Bramus > Bramus lutescens. The sequence continues at coordinate 111,145 of LOEQ01002956.1, read as the reverse complement.
GAGCAGGAAGTTTCTCTTTATGATGTAACTGCGGTGCCTAGACCATATGTATATAGTCTGAGCAGATATGGGACAAGCCAGAGATTTAGTGGCTTATGTCAGTTTCACTGAGATATGGGAACTGTAGTGGATTTGCTATAATGGGCAAAGTGGCCACCATGCCAGAGACTGCCCTTTACTTTGGGGACACCGAGTCTGGCATTGGTATTGGGAAATGCTGCTAATAACATGAATAGCTTTGGACAGAAATCTGTTACTATTTTATGTTGGGGATGGACCAGGGTGCTGGAACAAGTCTGGCACCATTAATTGCCACTCATTGAGAGGGCAAGATCTTATATAATACCTATACACCCAGGTATAAACAAATTGTGAAGATGGCTGTAAAATAGCTATATAACCCTGGGGCATAATATTTAACATTTGTGCATCTGTGCATTTTCTTTTGAAAACAATAATGGAAGATCTCATGTTTTGCATTTACTAATTTTAATTTTGTTAATTTTCAAAAAGAGAAGCTGGGATAGAGAGCAGGTAGGAAACTAGCCTGTCCATGGTGCAGGGGAGAGAGGGGAAGGCGAGGCTCAAACTTTTTCCTTGCAGTTCTCACATGCTAAGAATTGCAACAAGTTGAATAATACTAAAGTAGCGGTTCTCAACCTCAGACTGATATCAGTGGAGAGTCACTTTTCTTAAGGGTGTGGTTTCTGGTAGGTCTGCCATGATCACGTGGATAGGCCCACATTCAAGAGTATATGGATAGCACAGGCTGTACGTGGCAGGTTACTTATGAAAAAAAAAAGGGAATTGAAGTTGGGGATTCCTGGGGACTTGATGGTGGGAGAGCAAGTAAGAGTAGTGGGGTGGGGTGAATACAATCCAAATAAATTATGTGAAATTCTAAAATAATAAAATATATCAAAAGATTATGCAATAGGAAAAAAACATGATACTTATCTTTCTGAGTCTGGCTTACTTAGCTAGATTGGTGGCTCCAAATCCACATATCTTCCAGAAAATAACACTATATCCTTCTTACTGGTTGATAATATTTCATTGTGTATACAAGCCGCATTTTCTTTACCCAGTCATCTGTTGGTGGGTACCTAGGCTGAGTCTATGTCTGACCTATTATTAATAAAGCCACAGTTAACATGGGTGCATGGGTATCTCTTTCTATGCTGCCTTTGATTTCGTTAGGTATGTCACAGGCACGATGCAGTAGCAGTATGTAGCAGCTCTACTTTTGTTTCTTGAAGGATCTTGATGCCGGCTTCCACTGTGACTGGATCAGCTTACAACCCTACCAGCAGCAGCACAGTATGTGAAGTCTTCCTCCACTGACATGCTTCCAAAATATTTCCTTTTCTCAGTGCTCGCCATTCTGATGGGGGTGAGATGGAATCTCAATGCCGTTTTGATTTGCATTTGCCTGGTGCCTAAAGATGTTGAACATTTATTTATGCATTTATTGGGCCATTTTAAGTATTTATTTAAAAAGTGTTTCTTTGGTTCTGTTGGCCACTCATTGCTTGGATTATTTGCTCTTCTGTTATTAATATTTCTGATGTATCCTGGGGTCTGGCATGAGAGTCTTGTGATTCTGGGTCTTGTCCTGTACCCATGCTCCTCAGCTCCTTACTTCACATACAATATCAGGTGCAGCCCTTGACCAGATCTGAGGGATGCATTATGACCTGGGCCCTCTGCTTCTTTAGTGTCTGCCATCTCTGCTGGCTGTATTTCACTTCACCAGCTTCAGGCTGGCAGAGCCCTGAAAGCTTTTCACTCTGTAATGAGTCTGGCTTTTAGGTCTTACCTAAATCTGTAGGTTTGTCTACTGACACTATTTATTTTCTTCATAGCATTAACTGTTGCATGGAAATATCTAATTTACTCTATGTTGTTGTTATCTCACAAGTATACTCTGTGAGGATAACTTTGCCATAATCCCCAGAGTTTCCAAGATCTCTAGACTGCAACACTACGTGAGCCACAACAGGGAATAATACCTGTCTGTGAACTGAGTATAGTGAACACGCTGCCTCCCCACCCCGTATGAAGAAAGCCATGGCCATTCTCTTATCACAAATTAATGTCTCATGAGAAACTTCCTAGAAACATACGCACATTTATGTGTGTATGTTATGGACTGTTGGTGTTTTTAATGGCTTTCACTGTTGATTTCTCTGTATTAGAAATTTCCAATTAAAAACTCAGCAACCCATATCTTAGTATACTTCTGTTGGTTTCCTATTTATCCTATTACCATTTGCATTCACATGTATTTAAGTGACATTTTGTATCTCAGCTGAACGGAGGAAGAAAGTGCCTTGACTGAAATGAATGCCTGGGTCTTTCAGGGACCACTGATTGGTTATTAACGAGACTTCACCCTTCCTTAGTTCTAGACTTCCCCGAAGTGATATTATTCGTGAAATGCCAATTTGTTAGTGAATTTCGTCAACAAAGAAGGAAGTATTTTTCTCATTACTGAACTTCTGAACTAAAGTCAAGACTGAGTCGACTTCTTGGATATAAAATTCAACAGAGCCTCTGCCCACTGACCCTTAAAGAATTTCAAGAGCCTGGATAATATGGTGTTGATTGTGCCTGTTCTAATTAGTTCTAGGAAGCAGGCAGTCTTTGGTGCAGGACGTGGGGCAAATTATATTATGGGTCCCTTCTCTCCTCCACAAACCGTGTTAATATACAGCCATCAGGTCACAGAAAGTTCTCGGATAGGCGTGGCGGCCTGAGGATGGTACAGGCAAGTGAGTCCACAACAACTCTCTCTAGTTGTTGTGGGTAAGGATAAAAACCACTGATGAATTCAATGTTCCTATAGAAGACATGCTTGCCCCTGACCAGCCAAGAGAACCTATTTCTAGCCCATGCACAGCATAACTGCTACCTTGCCTTTCAATTCAATTTTCAGTAATGGGGGTGGAGAGTGAGGGGCTGTTAGCCGGGCACAATTTATCTGCTCTACATAGCCTTGGTCAGTGTGTCTCAGAGGATTACCTTCCTCTGGACACACTCCAATCTATGATTATTTATTGTACAAGTGTTCGTGTAAATCCTGTTGCTTCCAACCCTGTCTGTGGATTGATACGCTGGAACGCTCTGAACAGCCAGACCTTTAATAGCTAAGGCCTGGCAGCACCTTCTTTTCCTACTGGCAATTCAGGTTGATTTATACTTAGCCCCAAGAAGCAAGAATGGCAAGAGGGAAGGTTTTTCCCTTACAACTTACGTATTTCAAATGTGCAGTGATTTTTTTATATTTTTAGGTATGTTTTTGGTTTACTAATCTGGTCAGAGATTCTTTTCCTTGAGGGGCGAGGAAAGGGATGGGTAAATGGTGGGTAGAGTAGTGTCTGGGGGAGTTGCCTCTGTATAATAGATTAAGCTTTTTAGAAAAGATTTACTTTTTAATTTTAGGATGTATTTGTTTTTTTTAATTTTAATAAATCATCTTTTTAATTTTTTCCTCTTTTTTATTAAAAATTTCCACCTCCTCCCATTTCCCTCCCATCCCCCCCAA
>LOEQ01002956.1:80768-94984 GCA_001685075.1 Bramus lutescens | reverse complement strand
GCATTCTGTTCTGTCTACTCCACCCACCTAAGGGCTGGCCTATCAAAAGACCAAAGCAGTTTCTTTATTAACCAATGAAAGTAACACATAGACAGATGACCCTCCTACATCAATGGTAGAGCATCTTGAATGTGCTAAGTGTCTGGGTTTGACGCCAATACTGAGAATAAGGAGTCCTTGCTGAGGACTAGCTAAGCCCTAACACGTTTAAATAAATCTATGGTGTACTCTTTGGAAACAATTTTACAAATTCATTATTTACTTATTTATGTTTAGGTGTATGTATGTATGTATTCCTGTGTGGGGGCTGCATATGTAATGTGCATGTGTATCCATGTGTGTATGGTTACCAGAAGTCAGCCTTCACTGTTGCTTCTCAGCAACCATCTACCTTGTTTTTTGAGCCATGGTCTCTCACTGACCATTTCCCAATAGGCTAGGCTGATTGGCCAGTGAGTCCTAGGGCTCTGCCTGTCTCCACCTCCCCAACACCTAGTGTTTTTTCTTTTTACTTGGGTTCTGGGGCTCAAACTCAGGTCTATGTGATCAATAGCAAGCATGTTATTAATTAAGCTAGTTCCTCATTCCTAATTTTGTAACTTCTATTTCAAATGCTTAGAGTCAAAATTATTTCAGAATCAGAGTCCCTTTACTTCCACCTTTTGGCCATGGAAAATGATGCAAGCACTGTTATCGTGAAGCATCTTCAATGGCTAGGGATCTGCCCTTCAGAGCTCAGCACATCAATACATGGACAATAAATTATAGAAGCACTCCAATGAAGTGGAAACAGTAAAAATTATAAATAGAAAAGCTTTATAATAGTGAGGTCAAGTTTTGCAGCCAAAGGAATTTGGATATGACAGTTCAGACAGAAATGGCAATTTTTGATCTTCTGTGTTGTAGATAAGAGTTTGTACATCAGATCTTTTTTTGTTTTGTTTTCTGAGATAAGGTCTCGTTATATAACCCTGGTTGTCTGGGAGTTTTCTATGTAGACCAGGTGGCCTGGAACTCAGAAATCTGCCTTCCTCTGAAACAAGATCTCTCTGGTATCTTCTCTGTGCTTACTCTGGTGTGCGATCCATACTTAAAAACTTACAGAATGTATGTTGCAGAATAGTGAATGAGAGAACTTTTTGTGTAGATAATATAGCAGTTCTGACATATTTCCTAAAGTGAGTTGTCATCTAACAACCATGCTCTTACATCTTAAAACTGGAATTTTCATTGAAACAATACAGAAGAATAATAAAAGTCAGTTTGTTATCACATTTTAAAGACTTCTATCCTGGAAATAAATATTTATCAACTAATTTAAAATAAGAGGTTTTTCTTTTTATGAAATTTAAGACTACCAATTAAATGTCTTTGATATTTTATGGTATACAAGGCATTAAAACAACATTCAGTAAAAATTAAGCAAAAGATTAACGAGCCATTTGAAAAATCAAATTTCACTAGGCATCATAATAAAAGACTCTGAAGAAGAATACTTTAATTTTCTGGAACCAAAGTTGTCAAATCCAAGTTTGGTTGACATTAATTTAGATGGACTTCCAGGAGTTCTGCACACGTAAGTAAAATTAAACAGCCAAATTAAATGACTCTCCATTTCTGTTTGTTTTTAAAGCCTCTGAACAAAGCAGAGCAGAAGCTGAGCAGACGGCAAAGCCCAGGCACTTCCTGGTGTGTGCTGGAGGAAGCCACCCAGAAGCACTAAGATGTAAAGTGTCAACCATTAGTACCTTTCTCTCACTCTTTACAGTTCCTTTGCAAATATATCACACCTACCAGTTTAGTATTTTTGTAGGATTCCTGAGTGTGTGAATGAGTGGATCTCTGCTTCTTGTGCCTTCTCTTGGGCTTTTTTCCTTCTGTTTGTTCGTTTTTGTTCAGTTCTGATGTGTTAGTTTTCATTTTTATTTTATTAAATAATTTTTATCTTATTTTATTTTAATTATCCCTTATAATTTCATTTGATTTCTAATGAGAGACAGAGAGGAGGTAGAGCTAGGAGGGGAGGAGGGAAGGAACTGGGAGAAGTAGAGAGAGGGAAGGGAAACCATAACAAGGACATAGTATGTGAGAAAAGATTCTATTTTTAATAAAAGGAAAACTTCAAATGGATGTGCAGTAACATCGCAGATGTGGGTTATTAAACAACGTTTGCAGTGTCATGAACAGGCTTTGGGTTTTAGAAGATCCTCTTCCTGCCTTTCTCTTCTGTCTACAGAGCTGGAGTTCTCTATGCCTCTTTCTACTTGCAGGCAGACAATAGACCCTTTGACCTGCAATTAGCTCTTCTGCATTTAAACTGATAGAACACAAGGGTGTGTGTGTGTGTGTGTGTGTGTGTGAAATTTTATTATATTTAATAAAATTTGTAAGAAATAAGAAGTTAGGAAGCACCTTTTCACAATTATGGAAGCAAGAGAAACAGAGTAAGGGATGAAAGAGGGAGGTGTGCAGAAATTATGTGAGAGAAGGAAAGGAGCACAGGAAGGCAGAACCTTCCAATCCATCCCTTCTCCAAAATACCAGGTTAGGGAGGTAACCGCTCATTAAACTTGTATAAAGGAAGATGGAAGGAAGGAAGAAAAGAAGAAAAGAAGGAAGGAAGGGAGGAAGGAAGGAAGGAAGGAAGGAGGGAGGGAGGGAGGAAGGAAGGAGGGAGGGAGAAAGGAAGGGAAGGAGGGAGGGAAGAAGGGAAGGAGGGAGGGAGGGAAGAAGGGAAGGAGGGAGGGNGGAGGGAGGGAGGGAGAAAGGAAGGGAAGGAGGGAGGGAGGGAAGAAGGGAAGGAGGGAGGGAGGAAGGAAGGAAGGAGGGAGGGAGGAAGGAAGGGAGGGGGAAGGAAGGGGCAGGTCACCAGGCACTGCTAACCTTATGATCCCACGCTTCAGTTCTCTATATTGGGTGAGTTTTACACTAACAAACTGAATTTTAAAAACCTGGTTAAACCAACCTTAGGGGTCCAGTGTACATATATTTTGTTGAGAATAGACGGAATGAGATGACTAGAGAGAGCACCAGAGAAGGCACTGGAAACAGCAGGAGAGAATGATAAAGCAGGGTAGCTCCATCTCTCTCCTATCCCAGCAGCTTAATGTGGGATTATTTCACATCACATATACATACTGATGAGCTTGCATGCGTTACAACAGTCTACTTTTTAGTTTAAACCAAATTTAGTTTGTAATTAGGAAGATTGCTATCTATATAACTTAAGAAAATGTTGTTTTTTCCCATTAAATGCAAAGAGATTTTCAAGAAATTGGAAAACTGAAGAATTAATTCTATTTTCCGGATTTTATAGGGCAAAACAGAGGTAATATTCTACAAGGTATTATTAAAATAAGAAGGTAAATCATGATTTTGGCACTGGCACTATTGAAGGAATTTAGTACACACACAATTACAAAGCTCAAACTGATGGTCAAACCTTCTTTTTCTCTCCCCGGAAGATCTGCCACTAGAAAGAGAACGTACTGATCACACTGACTTTAGGTATTCTTGGAAGATGTCATTTATTTTTATTATATGATAGAAAGTTGGTACTCATATTTTGCTCCTCAATCTCCTAAACTAGTTAATGTGCACTGTGTTTGGGAGATGTTTGTAATCTCTGCATGATGACCGTGCGGGAGGAGGCAGTGGACCAGAATTACAGCTGGAGCAAATCTATCAGTGGGATTGATTTACTGCTTTTCCCACTTAGTGGAGACACAAAGTTATTGCTAGGTAAAATACATGCCCACACAGTTGTATTCTGTTCCATTTTTCCAGATATTTTGTAAGTATTTTATAACTATTATAACTCAGATATTTTTTCACAGAAAGAATTGTAAATTATCTTTTGGGCTTTTATTCTATTAAAACATTTACTATATGTTTTAATTTTGCAAATAAAATATGCTTATTATAAAAGAAATACACAAAAAAAGAGCAACGTGGGAAGAATTAACCATAATTTTTTTGTTATTTCTCAGAGACAGTTTAAATTTTCTGTTGCTTGGGAAGAAATGAATTTTTTTTTTTATCAAAGGAGTCTTTTGGTTTATGTTCAGTGCAAGGCCTTGGTTCCTGTTACCATTGCTTGCTCTTGAATGGAGTCATAGAACATGCCCTCTTCTGTGTGTGAGTGATTTTCTACTCTTCACCACTGAATGCATGATGTAGTGTGCTTTACCAGCTAGTGTTTGCACACATCTAGGCTGCATTCCAATGTGTTACTACAGAGGCAACCTCTTCTGATGCTGAACGTGCCTGGCTCTTATGAACAGGGCTTCTTTGTGCAGTCTTTGAAAGTCTTTTTTGTGGGTGTATGCTTTCATTTCATTTGTGTGATTTCTCAGGAGAGTAGATGCTGTGCAGCAGTCTAAGTGTGCAGAAGAAACCATAGTTTCCTTCGTGGCTGTGCTATTTTTCACCGCCTGTAGTAAGGTCTGAAGGGGCTGTTTTTGTTACAGTTTTAGCAGGAGTCAGTGTTCTCTGTGGTTTTCTAATGGGGTTCTCTTGACGATTCAGCATGACTATCCCCTGTATAATGATCAAACCAGGTACCTAGCATTTCCGTCTCCCTGCCACTTCATTGTGCTTGGAGCCTTTTATCCCTTCTGTTCTGGTTCTTCACAAAACGTGTACGTTCTTGTAAACTGCTCATGCGTGGAACGCCAGAACTCAGTCCTATTCAGCTGAATTTTGTTTTCATGTTTCTCACCTTAGTTTCCTCTCCCATTTCTGGACTCTGTTCATCATATTTTACTCTCTTCTTTAAGATCAACTCGTTTAGTTGATACATGAGTGAGAATTTGCAGTATTTGCTGTTCTGTTTCTGCCTATTCCACCGGACATAATGTTGTTCATTCTGTCCATTTTTGGCTTTTATATGACTGAACAAAGTTCCATCTTATAATTTGCAGCACACACCTTTTTTCCCCTCTGAGACAGGGTTTTTCTGTATAGTTCTGGCTGTCCTGGAGTTCAATCTGTAGACCAGGCTAGCCTTGAGCTCACAAGAGATCTGCCTGCCTCTGATTCCCAAGCACTGGGATTAAAGGCGTGTGCCACTCCTACCTGGCTAATTTATAGCACACTTTATCCATTCATCCACTAATGGATGCCTGGGTTGATTCTGAATCTTGGGTGTTGTGAATAAAGTTGCAACTAGGCATGGAGTGAATGTGTATCATTGAATGCTGATTCAATTCTGTTAGAAACAGAAGCGAAAGTGGTGGATAATATTATAGACCTATTAAGCTACTTGAGGAATTTGCATGCTGTTATTTATAACAGCTATACAAATTTATATCCTTACTCATACTGTATTAATAGATTTTTTAATATTCCTTTCTTTACATCTTCATCAGTGGTTGCTATTTTTTTCCTTTTTTAAAAAAATCAAAGGGTTTTTGAGTATGATGGGCTCTTCTCAGCCCACTTGTGCTTGAGGTGCTAGACACGTAATGGTCACCAAAGATCAACCTGAGACCGTGGTTCTCTGTTGTCTCATGGCAATGACGATTAAAGACAGGGACTCTAATGGGTGTATGCAACATAGAATACATTAAGAGACATTAAGGAAAAGTGAGAAATGAAAGAAAAATGAGAGAAATGGTGGAAGGAATTTTCTGGGGGAGGAAGAAGTGTTTGACCTCTTATGCCTGGTGATTTTTATAAGGCCATGGCAGAAATTGGATAGGACTGAAACACTCTCCATTTCGATTGGTTAATTATCTGGGCTGTCACGGGTGGAGCCAATGGAGGACCCACATGCTCTACGCATGTTCCCTTGGCCCAAGGGGGGAGAGGTGATGCGCTGTTGATGTGCCAGCTACCCCCTTAGGGGTGGGAGAAGCCCTCTTTTGTCTCACTGCAACTCCAGGTTAGCTCATTGTTAACCTTGACTGAGAGCTGTTAGTCATTGAGCCAACATCACCACTCTCCATCTCGGCAGCTGTCTTAAGTAATTATGCTAATCTCTCTTTGTCCTTACACTTACATTCCCATAAAAATCTAGTCGCTTGGCCATGGCAGAGAGTTAATTCTATTACAGGCACCAAGGGATACCTATAGTCTTTCTTGGTTACCTCATATTTAGCTCCTTGTCTATGGGGAGTTCTGAGATGGCTTCCCAGGCAGAAGCTCCTTGTTACTTACATTTTAGTAACATTTAGTTTGCTATTACTAACTTCATTAAAAGCAAGGATTGATGGAAGGACAATGCCTTATATACATTCCTTGAAGGTTTCAGTGAGGAAACAATGACCTGCTTCACTATCTCATTGCTCTGCTCTGCCTTTCCTCTTTTTAGCTCAGCTATCTTGTGCCTAGCTGTATGCCATCTGCCTCACTGCCTCCGACACTGCTGTTTTAACTCTTTTAACCCAGCCTCTGTTCTTATTGCATCCTATGTGAGCAACTTGCAGTGTTTGCCATGGGCCCCCTTTCCTTAATCTCCACAGAAAGCTGACTTCTGTGTCAACAGCCACTACAACGCTTGTGAAAGCCACACAACCTAGAACTTGGGTAATTGCTTTTAATAGGAATGGAGAGCTTAGAATGTAAAATGACAATATTAGGTCTTCAAATGTTGAGTTTGAGACACTATCAGATACTGGGGGTTTCTATAAAACTGCTAGAAGAGAAAGTTCCAGTTTATTTTTTCTTTTTAAATTTGTTTATTTTATGTATGAATGTTCTAGCTGCATGTATGCCTGCATGCCAGGAGAGGCCATCAGATCTGATGTAGATGGCAATAAGCTGCCAGGTGGTTGCTGGGAATCGAACTCAGGACCTCTGGAAGAGCATCCAGTGCTCTTACTACTGAACACTCTCTCCAGCCCCAGAAGTTTTGGTTTTTAAAAGTAGTCACTGCAGGTGAATATAAAATATGATTATGTTGACCGAGGAATTACACATGGTGTATAGAGATGTGAGAATCTGTTACTTGAAAGTCAACCAATTTTTGGGAGGGACACTTGCAATACGGTATCTGGGTAGACTCACAGTGGATGCCCTTGAACCCTGACTTGTGGTGAGCCTCACTTAAGGCAGAATGAACTCTGCATTTGAGGAGCTTGGCCTTCCCTTTCTTGAAGGCCTTTCATTGTCCTTGTCTGAAGGAGATATCTGATTAAGGAAAGTCTGGTCTTATCAAAAGCCACTGTCAAAACCCACTAGCTCCACTTCTCATGGTTTGTAGTTTCTTAAGTTGAGTCAGGTTTAGTAAAAAGTAAGGCTCAGTGTAGTATGATTTATACTCAAAAGAACTACAAATTTGCCAGGAACTAGGTTAGTTTGTATGGCAATAGTGGTTTTGTTTGTTTTGGTTTTTTTTTTTTTGAGATAGGGTTTTTTTTTATTTATTTATCCCTGGCTGTCTTGGAACTTCCTCTGTACACCAGGCTGGCCTTGAACTCAGAGTCTTGCCTGCCTCTGTCTCCCAAGTGCTGGGATTAAGGGTGTGGGCCACCACTGCTTGGCTGGGAATAGACTTTTAGTTGCCACATCAAGGCTGAAGACAACATTGAGCTAGGCTAACTTTATTGATATTGATCGATACAGAGTTGGGATGTAGTATGCTGGCATATTCAGTTAGAAGTAGCTCTAACGATCTGCTTGGTGTGTTCAAACGGGATCCACTGATGCTGATGTTCCATAAAGCTGAGGATCTAGAACTTTTAGAAATCCTATCAAGGAAGAAACTCAAAGGTTCAGAGAGCTAGGTATGCTTCAGTGGATTGCTCTTGTTAATTTCCCTCTAGTCCAGAGATTCTCAACCTGTGGGCTTTGACCCCTTTGTTGGTCACCTATCAGATATCTGCATACCAGATATTTATATTATGATTCCCAATAGTAGCAAAGTTATGGTTATGAAGTGACAATGAAGCAAGTTTATGTTTGGGGTGGGGAATTCACAACACGAGGAAGTGCATTATTGCAGTATTAGGAAGGTTGAGAACGTTAACCCAACCTTCACCATGAATCTGGAGAAGACTCCATGATTATCATCTTTTCAAGGCTTTGAGAAAAACACTGTGAGCTGTGAGTGGAGCTCCAGAGTCCATGAAATAACAGGGGGTGGCTGTTTTCTATAGGCGAATGATGGTGGCTGAAGATTCTACCACTGAAATGGTGGAGATAGTTGACTTCCACAAAGGCCAGAAAGAAATGCCTAACCCCTAGGGACAAAACAAAACAAAACAAAATCCCCAAAACACAGTTGCTATAATTGGCAGCAGAACTAAGGCAGAATGCTGTAGAATATTTATTTACACTGCTAAGATGTGTCTCTACCTACAGCACCTTCTGATTGGTTTAATAAAGAGCTAAACAGTCAATAGGCAGGCAGGAGAGACTAGACTGGACTTCTGTGCAGAGATAGAGAAACTGGGAAGAGGAACCTAGGTGTGCAATTTCGCCAACTGACTGGGAACAAGTCGAAGTGCTATATTAAAAAGAGGTAACCAAACCACATGGTAGAATGTAGATTAAATAAATATGGGTTAATTGATTTATAAATGATAGTTTGGAAAAAGCCTAAACCGAGGCCAAGCTTTCATAATTAATAATAAGTCTCTGAGTCATTATTTGTGAGTCGGTGGTCCAAAGACAGCCCAACAAGAAAGCTTGCTACAGCAGAATCAGGAACCTTTGATGTACTTTACACAGGAATGCTCCGTGCTTTCCCAGCTTTAAGTTTTCTGGAACGAAACTTAAAGCAATCAGAAACTGTATGTTGCAGTGCAACACAACCCTTCATTTGTCCTCCAACTTAGGGCAGATTCATCAGATTCTGTTTGCAACTCTCAAGGTCACTTTGACTCCACAGTTAATTATTCTTTCATGCTTGTTCCTCATTTACACAGGGTTCATGGACAGAAAATAAGAGACAACTCTATAGTATAGAAACTAAGAAATGTGATTCATTATAGTTACAGCATGTGTGTCTGGCTTTGGAATTACGAAGGCAGAATAGAATAATTCAACAGAGATCTTCTGCCTTTAGAAGCTTAAAAATTTACTATCTGCTCTCTACAGAGAAAGTTTATCTGCTGTACTGTAAAAATGTAGAACTTGAGTCCTTACGATCCCCCTTTTTCTGCTAGTTTAAATTCTAGAATATTAAGTTTACCTGACTGTAGATTATTTTTAGATTTGATTAAATTATCTAATCTAATAATTTATCTGGTTTTTAGAGATGACAGTCAAATTTCCTGGAAGGCAGACTGGAATGGATTGCCCCCTAAAGCAGGTGGACTGTTTGACTTCCCTTTTCTAAAGTATATTTTAAAGAGTTTACTCATCAGTAAGGATCGCAGGCCACTGATATAATTTCTGATGATTAAGATGTAACCTCATGTTTTAAATCACTATCATTAATTTTATAAAGACTTTCTTAGTATTTTAAAAGGATATTAATTTGTCAAATTTTAAAATAACACACATTTGAAGAAGACATGCAAATGCTCAAAAATATATGAAAAATGCTAAATAATACTAATCACCAAGAATTATCAATAGATAATATAATGAATATTCTCTCTCTTAATAAATTACTTATGTTTCTAACATATACACTACAGGGAGACATTCCTTTGCATCTTTTAGTATGGCCATTATAAAAAACAAACAAACAAGTGACTAGATTTGGGGAGCATATGGAGAAATTAGAACTCTGAACACTGCTAGAAAAAATACAAAATGGTAGAGATGTTTTAGAAAATAGTACAGAGAATTCTTAAAAATTGAAAATATAAAAGTAGGGATGTCTATGTGGTCAAGCTATTGAAGGCTCATGTATTCAAACCTGACTCCCTGACTTTGATCCCTAGGGTCCACTTAGTGAAAGAAGAGAACCAACTCCTGTAGTGGTCATCTGGCCTCTATATACCTGTTCTAGAATTTGTCCCCATAATGAATGAACATATAAATATAATAAGTATACACAAAAATATAGCAATCACGAGATCCAATCCAAAATAATTGAAATCAGGATTTACAAGAGGTCTTAATACCATTGTGTTCATTGTAGCACATTCAGAAAAGCCAGGATGTGTGATCGACCTAATGCATAGATGAAGATAAATTGTTTTAAAAAAAGGTGTGATATGTGTGTTCAGTGTAATATTACACAACTGGCCTGTACCATGTCAAGACATAAAGGAACTTAGACCATATTGTGCTGAGTGTAATATACCTAACACACAAATAAAAATACTGCACAATTTCATTTAGATGAATTATTTAAAAATAATTTAATCTTAATAATCTAAAAGAAGTATGTTACTTGGGGCTAGGGAGAGGGGAGGTTCAGAGTTACTGATCAGTGGTATATTTTCTAATCAAGAAAAACGAATACGTTCTAGAGATTGACATCTGCTGTACAACACAGTATCTATACCCAACAACAATGGATTGCACTTCTAAATTCTATGAAAATGTAGACCTCATGTGAGGTATTCTGATTACAGCAGGTGTCAGGAAGTAATGGCAATGGGGCATGGTGACCCATTCCTTTTACGCATTCACGACCCACAGAAGCTGGTAGATCTCTATGAGTTTGAGGACAGCCTGGCCTAAATAACTAGTTCCAGGCCAGCCACTAATACATATAGAGACCTTATCTTAAAAATCCAAAAAAGAATAAAAGTAATGCAATTCATTATATGAAAGTAGATTGGAAATGTCTCCTAACAATCTTTGAAAATCATTATGAATCCACAATTGATCTCTCCTAATTTACACTTTTTATGGTCTAATTATAAACTTATTTTATAGTCTAAATAATTAACAGAATCTCATTTTTGTATTTTTTCAGAAGCAATTTGTATTCCCAACATTGCAAAATTTTCTTTACTTCTTCAAACATTCTCTCTAAAGTACCTATATTTGAATCAGTTAATAAGATGTCATCCATGTAATGGCAAAGGATAGATTGAGGAAATTGCTTAGGTATCATTTCCAACAGCTGTCATATAAAATATTGGCACAGGCTGAGGCTAATTAACTCCCTGTGGGAGTACTGTCTGTTGATATTACTTAAAAAGGTTGAGAATTATTATAAGTAGACATTGTAAAGGCAAATTTTCCAAAGGTATAGTGCAGAAACAATCTTTTAAATCAGTAACTCTAAGAGACATTCCTTTAAGTAATAGAGAAGGCAAAGGAATTCCAGACAGTAGAGAGCCCATTGGCTGAATCACCTTATTAAAAGCTCTTAGATCTGTTACCATTCTCCATTTTCTAGATTTCTTTTTAATAACAACACGGGAGAATTCTGAAGGCTGATTGATTCTTCTGTAGGCTGCTCCTGTACCAACTGTTCTAAGTCCTGCAGTTTCTCTGATATTAAAGGCCATTGCTCAACCCAGACAGGTTTGTCCATCAATCATTTTAAAGGTAGGGCTGTTTGTGCCTTTTAAAGATCAGCAGCTTTTGTGCCCTGCTATTGTAGAACCTGAATGTTCAGTGAATGGTCTTTAGAATACCTTCTAATATTTTTTCCCAGAAACATACATTAATTTATGGTTTGTTTCTGAGATTGGAGGAAAGTTAATCTGAGTATTCCATTGCTATAACATATCACGTTCCCATAAATTCATTGCTGTGTTAGTAACATATGGCTTTAATTTTCTTCTGTCCTTTAGGCCCTATTCATTTGACCCACCTTGTACTCTGTTTTTCTAAGATAACATTCCAGTCCCTAAGAGCTGAACATTTATCTCCTGAAGAGGCCAATTTTGTGTCAAGATTCTTGTGTAATTATTGTTACATCCACACCTAAGTCTGCAAGACCTTCAATGACAATGCCATTTATTCATATTTTAATTTTGGTCTTTGTTCACTTATAGAAGTTTGCAAAAATATCTTTTTTATGGTTTCTCATGAATTTTTTTTGTTCTCTCTTCTGTAGCTGTTCTATCATCCAGAGCAGTATGGTATTTTACAATAGGCATTAGACACTTTAATTGCTCTGGGAAAGAGTTTTCTCCATGGTGACAGGAAACAACTGAACCGAATTTGACATTGGAGCCTGTGAGAGGACTCTCAAGGCATCTTGTCATGGCAAAGGATCACCTTGACTGTCCCTTGTTGATCTATATTCATTAGTCCAATGCCTGCCTTTATCACATCTCCTGCATAATCCAGAAAGGAGTGGTTTTCTGTTTGGCTCATGATTAGAAAAAACATTGTTCCTAGGGACACCCTATTTACAATCTCTTTTTAGGTAACCTTGTTTATTGCAATTGAAGCATTTGACATTTTGATTTTTCTTCAAACCTCTGGAAACCACCTGTCCTATCCAAGCATCATCATGGTTATGAGATTCAATACTGATTATGTCTGGGTTCCATTCCTCAAGGGGTGCTAATCTAGCCTTTAATGGCCTAATTGCCCTTTTATATTTGCATTTTCAAAAGTCAAAGATTTAGTTATTATTTGTCTAGCTTCTGAATTTGCTATCATTTTATTTACTGCAGATGTCAATCTTTCTAAGGAAATCAGTGAAGTTTTCTTTTGGGCCCCTATATGACTTTAGTAAATAACTCAATTTTCTTTCCTACTTTTTCAATTCTGTCCCAAGCATTTAAAGCTCCTGCACAGCATAAAGCCAGGGAGTGGTCACCATATATAGACTTTGTACATCTGCATAATCTCATTCTCCAAGAAGTTGGTCTTGGGAGATTTCCAAACCTCTAGGCCTACTTCAGTTTTCAATAATCTTAGCCTCATCTTTCCACCAGGTGCTCCATTGTAATTGAGGACCAGGCTCCCAGACTGTAACTAAGTCTTCCAGTCTTGAGGGATAATTCTATTACAAATGGACTACGAGTTTAACATCTGCCTCACAAAAGGTAAATGCATGCCAGATGAGACTATTGCTTCCCTAAATCTCCTAAATCTAAAATTTCCATAGGAGTCCATTCATTTCTTACACAGCCTTGGGGATATCTATCATTTGGCAATTCAGGTAATGTTACTAGTTAAATTTAAGTTGGTTGTTTCAAAACCTTAGGCTGTTCCTCTCTAACCTTATACTGCAATGCTGAAACTGATTCTTCTTTAAATTCCTCTGTGTGGATCTAAATATCTCTATGATATTTTAATAAATTTTTCTAAAACTCATATCTTAGCACTCATATTAACCAACTTTTTAGTGATAAACAAAAGTGATAAAACTGATAATGTTTATAATTGACATTACATAAATTCCATCTAAATGAACTACCCTCTCATTTAATTGTTCCACTTTCAAACTATCCAGCATATTATCATACAGAGACCTAACTGCCTTCATTATAATAGTATTTTCCATTTTTTAAAGTGGGGAAAACCTTTTTCTTTTACCTAATTCCTCCGTTTAAGAACTCCCAATTGTCTCACCAAATTTGCCAATGATGACAATTCAGATGATGGAGAAATACGAGGATGATTGCTGCGTAGAACAGAAGATACCGAGTGTCTTTTAAGGCAGTAGCCTGAGTAGGTGGTCCAGGGGAAGCCTACAACCCACCGGGAGAGAAGAAGCCAGAGAGCCGTCTGAATGGGAGCATGTGTGAAAGTGGCTAACACCCGTGCTGTTTGGAGCCCAAATGCCTGTGGAGTTCGCTGCAGAGAGGCTGCAAAAAATAATTCCAAACTCGCTCAGAGGCTTGGGGAGAAATGAGAGAAGAACCTAGCTAGTGATGCAGTGACTCCAGACGTGTGCAGCTCTGGTCTGTGATGGTGGCTGCAAAGCCACATGCAAGTTGCCTTTTTGTAAAATCGTGTCCCTCAAATTGGACAGCAGATGTAGTATGAATCTAATTAGTCTTAATCATAAAATCCTGGAGACAGATATTAGACAGTGAATGCTGAAAGATCAGAGAAGTAAAAAGCCAACTATTAGAGAGACTTCTTACCTCTACTGAATCCTCGTACTGAAGGGGCTGAAGCTCCTGTCTCCTTGTGTCTTATATTCCTCTCTCTACCCAGCCATATCACTTCCTGTCTCTACTTTCCTAGAGCTGCAATTAAATGCATTTGCCTCCCAAGTACTGGGATCAAAGGCAAGATCCCAAGTGCTGGGATCAAAAGTGTGAGTCATCACCACCTGACTCTGTTTTTCTTTTAGTCTGGATAGATCTCACCCAGGATGACCTTGAACTCAGAGAGATCCGCCTGCTTCTGGTTCCTGAGTACTGGGATTAAAGGTGTGTGCCACCACTGCC
>LOEQ01002956.1:56876-76344 GCA_001685075.1 Bramus lutescens | reverse complement strand
GGAGGAGGAGGAGGAGGAGACGACGACAACCAGTGGGGTTTTGGATGCTCAACAATGAGTCTTATGGATCCAGGGAAGCATTTATGTCGACCGGGAGAAGGGGAATTTACTAATCGTGCCTGCTGGATGGAGAGCCAACAATCAGGTGCAAATTGAGCCTGTTGCAGGTAGACTGGGAACAGGATCCTGGGCCTCAGATCACCTCTGGGCAGGAGGGACCATCAGGAGAGCCTGCCAGAGTCTTGGCATCAGTGCTGTAGTTTAAAGGCGGCGGAAGGGAAGGAAAGTCACACCATACAACAGAACTCACATGGGAGGTTTATTGGGGGCGTACAGAGGCAGCCTCTGGGGCAAGAGTGAAGGGAGGGAGAACAAGGGGTGAGAGGCACTTGCCTTTTAGGAGGGACACGGCGCTTGCACATAGGGAGAGCTCTACATAGCAGCTGTAGTTGATGAAGTATTCTGTCAGGACCCTGAGAGCAGGCCAGCACAAATGCCCGAATGCTAACAGGGTGTATAGCTGGCAAAGTTTCCTCCCATTCTGTGTGCTGCCTCTTAACTTGCTTGACTGTCTTTTTCGTTGTTGTACAGAAGGCCTTTAGTTTCCCATGCTGCATTTGTTAATTGTTGACCGTATTTCCTGAGCAAATGGAAGTCCTTGCTTGTGTTTATGAGTTGCTGTGAACACCTTTCCTGGATTTTAACAGTTTCATGACTTAAGGTTTTATGTCGAGGGCTTTGATCCATTTTGTACATAGCCAGAGGTGAAGGTCCAATGTCTTTCCTCTATTTATCAATATCAAGTTTTCCATTTGCAGAAGATGCTGCCTTTCAGCTAGTAATTAATATTGGCACGATGACCACCCTATCAAAAGTAATTTATAGATTCAATGCAATTGAAATAACCCCCCAATGCCTTTCTACACAGAAATAGGAGAAAAAAAACTTAAAATTCGTGTGTGCAGCCTACAGGTAATAGACTTTCACACACTATCTTGCTGTGTGAGCGAACTCTGTTCCCAAGGAGCTTTCTTTACTCCCCTGGAAGGAATGCCTCTGCCTGCTCAAGGAATACCGCAGGCAAGATGTCTTCCCTCTTGCTCCTCAGCAGCAATCAGCTGCTGGGCCTTATGCAAACAGTCTCCATTTGGTCTCGAGACCTTTTGTCTTCTGAGCACATCTGGAGATTGGAGGAAGAAAAAGTCGGCGTGGTTTTCATTGTTCCTCTGCCCCTGCTTTGAACCCTGAACTATCCAAATAAAACCTCAGAATGCCAGTTAAGGGCTCTGAAGCAGAATAGACTTGAGACCCCTGGTTCTGCTGAACCTCAAATTTAACTTCAGGTCCTAGGCACCAGTCATTGTCAGATCAAAATACATATGGAAACAAAAGACTCCTCCTTTGAGACAGGTTCCCACTGTGTAGCCCTGGCTGGGCTGGAACTCTCTATGCAGAGCTGGATTGCTTTTTACCTCACGGAGATTTGCTGGTCTCTGTCTCTCACATGCTGGCATTAAGAGCATGTGCCACCATGTCCAGCCAAGATTTATTTTGGCTTTGGCACTGCAGGAAAACAGTGGCGCTCCCTCATTCTGAAGGTCACACTTCATTTCCTTTTCTTTTCTTTCAATTTATCCCTCAACAGTTTCTGAAAAAGGATTAATGAAAGCTTCTAGAATGACTCTCAGGAAACTAAAAATGTACTAAAATGATTTCCAAATTTCCAGCCAAGTATATTTCTTGCCTTCAGACTGTGAAGTAACAGTATCATTAAGTGAGAAAAAATGCACGTAAGTAATAGATGCATTTGGGTCAAAAGTGAATAGAACTTTATTAATATGCGTTTTCTTTAGCTTCAGTTTTATTTAACAGCACGTCCTTGGGATTCACCCACAGCTGCTCTGTGTAGCTGCCCCTTGATTTTCACTGTTAGATGTGAAATTCCATCATGAATACTGCACTTTATTTTTCCTTTGTATTGGTGACAGATGTGCGGATTGTTTCCAGATTTTTTGTTGTAATTGAAAAATGTCAGTATCAACTTTTTTGACAAGTATTGTGGTATATATATATATGAAAACATTTTGGAAAGAGGCATATATTCCTGGGATTGTAATTACCAGGTCCTAGTATAAATGCATCAGCTTTATTATGCATAACATAATAAACATAAGAAAACATAGCATGTTTTCTTGAGTGTTGTACTGATGGGCACTCCCAACAGCCCTGTCAAAGGTTTCATTTGTTCCACAACCACACTTTGCATTATCAACTGTTTCATTTGGATTCTCCGCAGTCTGATAGCTCACTGTAACTTTAATTTGCATGCCCCTGAGTTCTTATGTAGGTCATTGATGTTTTCTGTTACTTCCTTTCTGGAAACTTTATCCATTATCTACTGGGCTGTCTTTTGTAATTGGCATAAATATTTTTAATTAAACATGTGTCCTGGTAACTTGACAGAAATTTGCTACATAAATCTTTCATTCAATTTTGGCTTATTTTTCACTTTTAAAATTTGTTTCCTTTTGTATACACATTTTTTCATTTTTACCTTTTATTGAAAATAGATTATTTTGTCATATAATATATTCTGATTACAGTTCCCCTCCCTGTGTGGAGACAGATATTAAAGTTTAGTGCAAATCTATCAACTCTTTTTATATGTTTTATTCTTATCATGACCTAGTTCAGAGCTTCTTTTGTTTTGAGATATTAAGGATACCCTTGTGTTTTCTTCTTCAAAGTTATTTTATTTTTAGCCACTTCCTCATGCACTTTAAAAAACACACAGGCGAGCAGCCTTGGGGACACAGGCTTAGGGCCATAGTTACGAATTTAGAGTGCAAACCTTGTGTGATGACCCTCAGCACAGTAAAACATAATTTACATTTACTACCTACATGGATCTACCTTCTTGCTCACAACAGGAATACAAGACAAAGTGCGTAGACACAGACCAGGTAGGAACTTCATTCGCCCACTCTTGTAAATTATCTGCTATGCCACAGTGCAGATAAGACCAGGAAGTTTATTTAAGGAATTTTAAAGACTTCAACAATCAGCTTAATAAATGGTGATTTGGGGGAAATGATGACTGGTAATACCTAGAATCCAGTTCAAGACTTATTTAGAAATTTTGTTTCCTTCCCATTTTTAAGAGAGCAGAGCTGGTTCTTGGCCAAATAGTTTGCCCGTTTTATTTTATTTACTGTACTATAATGCTCATTTGACAGGGCATCCCTAAAGTTTTCTCTCCATTCCTTATTTCATTACTACAAGAAAAGCATCATCAAATGCCAATCAGGATTGTGGTGTCACACTTCAAGCTCTGCTTTATAAATGCTGAGGATCAGAGTTATCGAAAGAGCCTTTCTATAGGTGACCAATGTGATTTTATTTCTGCACAGACATGACAAATGAGAATTGTATCTCTCTCCACTCTATTACCAGAGCCTCATTAGGACCCGAGGAACACGTGGGGAACTGACCCAGCTGAGACATTTGCGGGCAAAATACATTAGAATAACAAAAGCCAATTGCTCTGAATCTCTCTGAAGGAGCATTTTCTCTCCAAGACACAGTAAGAATTGCATTACCTGTACAGTTGGTCAGCTCTGTTGAACAATCCTTCATTTTAGAAACAGAAAGTGACCTTCTGTCGATTCCAGAGGGATAGTAGCATTGCGGATTCATTCAAAATAAAGCCAATTGGAACAAGACAAGACTAACATGAGCTTTACAAAAAAAAAAAATCTGAGGGAGATTTGTTACACAGTTAAAAACATAACCTAAACTATCTAAGGGACGTTTGTTATACAGTTAAAAACATAACCTAAAATATTTAGGACAAAAATATATCCTGAAATTAGATTTAGACATTTGGCTTTTATTTCCCCTGAATTAAACACCTAATGTTTTAGATTGTAACTGGGTAGTGGAGAACAGAAATACAGTTTTGAGAGCTCTCAATTTTGAACTGCTTTGAAATATGGACACAATTATCCTCAGTAATGATGATATTCTTCGGCTGTCGGAGTTTTTTATTTTTCACATTTTACTGTACCTGAAATCTGAGACCCAAAGCAATGTGAAGAGAAACAAGCCCCAGGTTCTAGCCTTTTTAGAGGCTATTGTCTTTATGAGTAACAACAGTGGTGACATTTAAATGCTTGAATTCTAGGTTAGGAGGTGGTATCCTCAATGAGCTGAAAGGAAACTTTATTTTATACAGATAAAAGTTATTATAATAAATGCTAAACAATGAAATCAAGCAGAACAGAAAATTGTTAAATTTATTGACTTTATTATGGTGTCTCAAAGCTGTGACAGACAATGGGATAGATTTGGGGGTGACAAACATTTGTTGATGGCAAAGCTTATGTAGGACCCACAATAGAAGGTAATTAATTTACAGGGTTGGGTAATTTAATTAAGAAAAAAAGGAAACTATTAGTTAAACTAAATACGAAATGCAAACAACACCCTACAGTTGGGTGACTGTGTTTGCTGCTGCTGCAGCTGACAGCGTGAGTCAAGCCCCAGAATCCACATGACAGGACAGAAGCGACTCCTTCAAGGTCCTCTGACCCCCCACAGACCCACAGTGGCACGTGTGTGCACATACATGCACTGACACAATAAAATAAATGTTTTTAAAAAAAACCCTACAATCACAGCATTGATTTAAAAGATGCCCAACAAAGGGAGACACAAGTATGTATTGTACAAGGAACGTGCTATCTGCTAAAATCTGTTTAGAAGATGCTTTAGGTTGTGTTGGGAAATCACAAGAACCTGTTAGTTTTTGATGATGTAGAAAGTGCCATCCATAATTACATAACCATAGTATTATAGTATAGCAATCAATGTATATCTGACCTAGCGTCTTGTTTTTCAAAATTTAATCCTTAGAAGAAGAAATGACAATCACTCTGACCTAAATAGATGTACTATTAAAATTAATTCACACTATTGTGGTATTACTTTTTGCTATTACTAGCTATGAGATATGAGGGTAAATATGTATTTCAGGGATCCATAAGAAACATCAATGGAGACACACGCGAGGTGAGAGGGTGCTGCGGAGGCTCAATGACTGCCAATACCACGGAATGAATGAGCGGTTGCATCCAGAAACCTGTCTACCTCCCTGATGCTTTTCTTCCCGGGTCATCTTCTACATAGCATAAGCTGGTAACTTAAACACATGGAAACCTTATTTAGCATTCAGCTGTAAAAAGGTAGCAGAAATCAAAACACTGAGTTTAAATGATTTATTCATTTTTAAGAGCGTGGAATGATATACCAAATCGAGACTGTGAGTAAGCTTGTTCCGATAGGCCGGTTCTCACTGTGGGTAGGACAGCTAAGCGTCTCTCTGTCTCACTGTGCTACAGGCAGACACAACGAGAACACTGCATCTCCCCCCTAAACACTAAAGGCACAGTGTTGGTTGGAAGTAGTGCTCAGTGGATGTGGACACTACTTTTCTCGACGTTTGAAATAGCATCCAAGTTTTGCTTCTTCTGTGGTTTTTGAACTTGGAAAAAGTATTTATATTTTTAAAAGCACTCAAAAAGGGGTGAAAATCGAACCTGCCCATTGGTTGTCAGGAGAGTTGAATGAGAAGGTGCCGGAGGGGCCCTCTGTGAGGTGTCTCACGTTTGGTCTGCTCTTGATGAATGTTTCCAACTGTACTGAAGATTAGTGCAGCTTCTAGATCACTTTCATATTAAAGTTATAGGTGTAGCACGATTCGTAAAAACCCAGAGACAGATATTGGGGTTCAACCTAAAGATCAGAAAAGCAAAACAACTAGCCACTGGCTCTTACCTCTACCACAATCCGAAAATGGCAATCCCGCCTCTAGGAATCCTTAGAATGAGACTGTCTGAGAGCTATCGCTTCCTGTCTTATATTCCTCTCTAGTGCTGGGATTGAAGGCATGCACCACTACCACCTGGTTTCCATGGCAAAGTAGTGTGGCTACTGGGATTAAAGGTATGTGTCACCCCTGCCTGGTCTGTAACTCTGACCAGGGCAGCTGTTTTACTCTCTGATCTTCAGGCAAGCTTTATTTATTAAAATACTAATGAAGGATTACTACAGCTAGTTATAGAGTACAGAACTCAGCCCTGTAGAATGAGAGACAACTGAGTTTCTTCTGTGCTGTTTTATGGACTGAGCTGATATTAAGTATATCAGTTTTAATCTCAGCTTAAAGAGCGATTTTGGAAAATTCGGGTTCACACAAAATGAATTCATGGAAGAATGATGTTATCTCAATAGAAGATTGTGGGGAGAAAACTCTCCAAGGACCCTAGAGTGAGAACTATGACCATGGAGGATACAGTCGTGGTAATCTGGAAGATGTTCATATTGTGTGAGCTGTCCAAAGATAGGATGCTTTCCTCTGAAGACATTGGCTCCTTGACTTATTTGTCTAATTATTTAGCTGAAAAGTCTTTTGAGGAAAGGATTAGAGGTGATGGAGAGAAGATATAAGGATCTGAGTTTGGATTTTCTTAGGGAACTTTAAAGGCTAACTCTTCTCCAAGGCTCTGTGGTTTCATGGGTCTTGACTTCCATACAGCGACTACAGTTTTAAACAAGGTGGAGAACTTGGGCCGAGTCGACCAGTCTTTTCCTCTGGATTATGATCACATCCTGCTGCACATCCTGATCTGCACAGTGAAACTCTATTTCCTACGCTGCTCTCACCCGAGACATCTGGGGAAGAGAGTTTGAGGAATTTGCATGCCGATCACACTTGTGTTTATCTTAAAACAGGAAAGTTGAAAAATGATTAAAACCTGTCCTGCCACATGAATTTTTCATTTTTTTAATTCTCTGAAAGTTTCATGCATGTATATAATGGATTTTTGTTTTATAACTTCTTTAATATCTTGCAATGCTCCTATCCATAGCAAGGTCAGTATTATTTAATAAATAAAAACATTAATATACATACATATGGTTCACAATTGACCTTGTTACCTTTGAATAATGTGTCTCACAGGAATAATTGTGTCAGCATTTATTTACTGTCTCATTTAGTGTAACATTCTGCTTGTAAGAGGTTTAGGTTTTTTCTTGGTTTTTAGTTTCTTATTCCTAATCTTATAATTTTATTTTTTAAAAAAACTTAAGGGCCAGCTTTACAAATAAGTCATGAGTATCCCTGAAGGAAGTTTGAGAATGGGTCTCCGGCTTCTCCAATGTACACAACTTGGTATATTTTCCCTGTACAGTGGTGTTATAAGATCTACACAGTTTATGGATAAGTGAAGAGATTTGGCTATATAGTGAAGAACCTGGAAGAAAACAGGTGGTAAGGAAGACTGGAGAGTAGCGGAGAATGAACCATTTGAGACAGATGCAGTATATGATAATAACATTAATGTCCCATATGAATGTTGGTTTTAACCAAAGGCACTATGACCAAGTGAGTTAGCTGACTCACCATGTTGATATCAACCAACTTTGATCCACTGTGAGTGATGCCAATGAAGTAATAAACAATGAAGGGCCTAGCATAACAGGAATGACGACTGCATGTGTCTCAATAAAGAACTAATAGCCTGGATGTGGGATTTTCCTCTGTATGCTGTGAATACCGTTGGTTTATAAAGAAACTGTCTTACGCCTGTGATAGGGTAGAGTAGAGCTAGGCAGGGAAAACTAAACTGAATGCTGGGAGAAAGGAGGTGGAGTCAGGGAGAAGCCATGAAGTTGCACCAGAGTCAGACACACTGAAACTTTGTTGGTAGGCCATGGGCCTTGTGGTGATGCACAGCTTAATGGAGATGGGTTAAATTAAGATGTAAGGGCCATGACCTTGTGGTGATGCACAAATTAATGGAGATAGCTTAAATTAAGATGTAAGAGTTAGCCAATAAGAAGCTAGAGTTAATGGGCCAAGCAGTGATTTAAATAATANAAAACTAAACTGAATGCTGGGAGAAAGGAGGTGGAGTCAGGGAGAAGCCATGAAGTTGCACCAGAGTCAGACACACTGAAACTTTGTTGGTAGGCCATGGGCCTTGTGGTGATGCACAGCTTAATGGAGATGGGTTAAATTAAGATGTAAGGGCCATGACCTTGTGGTGATGCACAAATTAATGGAGATAGCTTAAATTAAGATGTAAGAGTTAGCCAATAAGAAGCTAGAGTTAATGGGCCAAGCAGTGATTTAAATAATATAATTTCTGTGTGATTATTTTGGGGCTGAGCACCCAGGAACAAACAAGCAGCATCCTACAACACTAATAGCCTGGATACTACCATGGCTAAATGATCAATTGTGAATTTTCTACATTGATATTATAACGAGTGCCAAACCTTTCTTCTGTTGACTGCACTGTGTTTCTTCCATTGTGGAACAAATAGTGCCTTTTTCCTCACTGGAACAACAATCTGGATAATTTAGGGGCTTCTGTGCTGTTTCTGTTAACTTAGTGAATGCCTTTATCTAATCATGCTATCTCACACAGTATTGCTTGTGATCAATAAAATCAATTTATAGCGAAATGATTAAGGCTGCTATTCTTGGAGTTCACTATCATCATTACAAAGCAGCTGACTTATGGCACCACAGAGAGTTTAAGGAATGCTTAGGACCCTGTGAGTGGAGAAGCAATACCTTCTAACACTGGGGCTGTATCCTTCAGAATAAAATATGCTCTCTGAGCAATTAATGCATAATGCTATTTCTCCCAACGTAGTAATGAGTATGGGGAGGACATTTCTCATTATGATCAAGGCACAAATCTTTTGTATCCTAAATCCATTATTTGGCTCTGTGAGCTTAAAAGTCTTAGTGTTAATTAGAGGAGTATTCCTCCAGAGGACAAAACTGATTTGGAATTTGAAATTACCACATGTCATTTTGGGACGTTCTTTTGCAGTGGACTGAGAAGTTAAAAATATGATGCTGTTGCTCATGACCTTCTAAGACAGAGTCCAGAGGATCTTCTGGAGTGCCTCTTAGTGCTGTCCTGTCTAGTGATCAAAGTCAGAGACTACAGCGTCTGTGTATAGGCAGGCTCACGAGGCCAACCGTTCCATAGCTAAGATTTCAATGACCCCAGTCACGACTGGATGAGATGGTGGCTGAACATAGAGGGAACATGAAGGAAGGAAGTCAGCAGTGACAGGGAATCCAAAGTTAGTAACAAAATTGATCTTTTTGGTGTACAATTCCATCAATTCTAACAAGTATAGACATTTAATATTCATAGCAGCCACTTCTGAAGATACAAAAGATATCACCATACTTACATACCTGCTTTGTGTTATTGCTTTGTAGTTATTGGTCCCTTCCACTTCAGTCACTAAGAAGCAGAAATTTCTGTAACTATAATTTTTTGGGTGATTCCATATAGATGAAATGATAACAGCATGTAATTTTTGAGATTAGCTTCTTCTTTTTTAATGTAATGGTTTTAAAAGTCATCCAAGTTAAAATGCACATACGTAGTCCATTTCCTTTTGTGGCCAAGTAGTGCTCCCTAGTGTGCCACATGTGGGAGATCTTAGGTGGTCACCTCCAAAATCCACTCAATGTATTTCAGAATGTGGAGATGGGATTGCCACCAAACTAGACAAGAAATGAACAGTACCAACATATGAGAGTTCTAGTGCAGGAATAAGACTACTTATAGATTGTGAGTGGTAAGAGAGTAAGTGCTTACAGAAATTTGTTTGATTTATTTTATATCCATTTTGCCTTAATTTTAGCATGCCTTATTGAACCATGAAGGTTAAACAGTTAAGATATTCCAATTTAACTCTATTACATTTAAAAGTTAAATTTTTAGAAAAATAAGAAATCCTAATGAAGCTATACTTATTTACAGTACTATATTAAGTATTATAGATACAAAGTATCAATTTTAAAGGACGAATCTGCGCAAGGAAAACATTAATGTGCAGTTATGCTCATAGAGGAAGAGCAAGGACAACAGAAAAACCTCAAGCAGCTGCACGAAGCTTTTGTTTGTTGTTACACTTGGGATTCTCTGGTCTTGTTGACATTTTCCCTCCGTATTCCCAAGACTCCTTTGGGACTAGAGTCTACATTGCAAGCAGGTTAAAGAAACCCTCTCAGCTGAGAAGTCGGAGACAGAATACCATGAAGCAGAAGCATGATCACGGATAAATTCTTAGGGCAAAGACGGCCCCAGTGGCATTTGGTTCCTCTGCGCCAGATGGCACAGAGGATTGAGTACTCTATGAAGCCCACAGGAGAATTTGTACCTGTTGCCTGGTTGCCTGGTTGCTTGGTTGCCTGGTAGGGCCTTATTCTTTGTTTCACTTGGTTTTACAGATCCAAACTTTGTTTACTTTCTCTCTAGGAAATTCTGCAAGGCACTACATACCACACGATATAATGAAGTAAATATATAATAGATTTTTTTCTCTGTAAACCAAAAGGGGGTAGCATCTATTATGCACAGTTAATTTTTTGTTTCTTAAATTGAGAATTGGTGATCCATCCAAAATTCATCACTGCATAGTTTTTAGAAACTACTAAATTAATTACAGTGTGACTGTGATGATGCATATTAGTGATCAAAATACCAGGTGCCTTCATGGATAGTGCAGGAGGAATTTTGGAAACTTCAAATAATTGCAGTGTGTCTGAAGTAGTTCATATTATCAAAAAATCAATTCTCTCATTTATAGTGCTCATGTAACACATTGTTTTATGCTACACTTATTTATTGGTGCTTGTATATTAGATCTTTGAATATAGCAATTAAAAACAAACAAAATCCTGTCTTTGTGGAGCTTAGATTTTGGGTATAAGAAGCAGGCAATAGGCTGCTTGCAGTGATAGTCATAGGGAGCAACGTAAAGCAAAGACAGGGAGATAGGAAAATGCAGGAATTTTAGGGGGGAACCCACTAGGAAATGACACTTGGGGAAAGACTTGCAGAGGAACAGCGCAGGCGGAGGAAGCAAACATTCCAGGCTCTAAGACAAAAGGAAGCCCAAATGGATCCAATTAGCTGAAGGAACAACTAGGGGGTCAGAGTTGCAGGCACTCAGGGATGAAGAGCTTTTAGGATCATACACTCAAGAACAAAGGTACAAATATCCATACCAAAGATCAGCACACAAGTGCAAGAATCTATATGTGATTCTTTTGATTACTGCAATAACTATGGTTGGTTGTCAACTTGGCTAAGTCTGGAATGAACTAAGAGCCCAAAATGGAGGAGCTTACCTGTGAGCGATTTTTGCTTAATTTGAGGTAAGAAGATCTACTTCTAATCTTTCCGATAGGAACACAGACCTTTAATCTGGATCTTGAGACAGAAAGACACACCTTTAATCCGGAATTTTTGAGCTGGGAAAAATCTCCATCTAATCTGTGCCATGCCTTCTGCTGGAAGCCTGTTTCAGGACATGGAAGAAGGAAGCTTTTGCTCTTTGTTTGCTTGCTTTCTTTTGCCTTGCTAGCATGTCCACTCCTTCACTGGCACAAGAGCCTACTTCCTAGAGCCCACTTCCTTGGGATTCCAGTAATACTGAAGTCCGACGGAGACAATCAGCCTCGTGGACTGAACAACTACTGGATTCTTGGGCTTTCCATTCATAGGCAGCCACTGTTGGATTAGTTTAAACAGCCTGTAAGCCATTCTAATAAATACCCTTTCTATGTATACATACAGAGATTCGTTCTAAAAGCTCTATTACTCTAGAGAACCCTGACTAATACAATTTCCAACTGTTATGCCCAAATCATGGAGTCCCCACCCCAAACCAACTAGGAGACTGAGTCCTGTATCTAAAAGCAAAGAGCCTTTGTTCTTTTTTTTTTTAAGGTTTATTTATTGCGTATATAGTATTCTGCATGCCTGCATGCCTACAGGCCAGAAGGGAGCATCAGATCTCATTATGGATGGTTGTAAGCCACCATTTGGTTGCTTGGAATTGAACTCAGGACCTTTAGGAAAGCAAGCAGTGCTCTTAACCACTGAGCCATCTCTCCAGCCCAAAAGCCTTTATTCTTACACAAGTTTGCAAACTCGTACTTTCTGTGTGTCCAACATTTGGAGTAATCAAAGAGCCCTGAGTTTAGTTAGGGTTTGGGTTTTTATAGACGCAAAGGTGGGGAGGTGAGGGATTTCTAAGGTTAAGGACCCCTGATTGGCTGACATTTGTTTAGGTGTGTCCTGGTGAAAAGTGATGGCTGTGAGCTGGCAGGTGACCCTATCTACAATGGTCAGAAAGTTAGGAATTTCCTTTGGATGGTCTGTTCCTAAGTGCTGCCTGGGTGGTCTCGGTTTGTGGTCTTTCTTGGAACCAGTATTGCCTTAGGGTAAACTATTAAGACTCTGGCCTCTATTGAGCTTCTTGTGGCTGGGTTCTACACCAAAAAGATGCAAAACTTCTGACTTAAGAGGACATTGGAGGCATCTCCCTTCCTGAAGACTTTCAGGCTGCAGGTAAATACAGTACAAGCAATTTAGGGAAGGGATATTTACGACATTTATAACTATAGCAATAACAATGGCAGACACTTCAGAGTCATGAACTCATTAGATACATTTAATTTATTGCACACCAATCCTACAATGTCAGGTATTTTCAGAATAAAGGTTTAGGTAATGCTCACATAGCCAGTAAGGAGGAGAGTTTCCATTTGAAGCAGGTTTGCCTGATTGCACATCTGTGATTGTCAATTTCATGGGTTAATGTGACTGGACTAAGGGACATCCATGAATAACTTGTAAAACTTTATGTTGGGTGTGTATGAGGGTGTTTCTGAAATAAATTAGCGTATTGACCAGCAATGAGTAAATCTACTCACCATGTTGGACTATCAGCATCTAGTTAGTCTCTTGCTCCATGAAGGAAATGAAGGTGGTGAACCACTGTCTCTCTTTGAGCTGAGGCATATACCTTTTCCTTCTCTCAAAAATCTGAACTTTCTTGCCCTTGCCTTGGACTAGGCCCAAGTTTCCTGACTCTCTAGCTGGTATAAAACAGATCCAGGGTCGTCTTGGCCTCCATAATCATATAGCTTGTTCTGACTTCTTTCTGCATGTGTGTCTCTCTGTACCTAATTTTTTCTACTGTTTGAAGAGCTCTAATTTATTATTCTTTAGTGTTTCCACAACCTCTCACAGTAGGTTCAACTTTCTATCCTAGAAAATTTTTTGTTCTTTAATACAGTTTCATTTTGATCTTTTAAGAAGGTCTCAGGCATGCAAAAGAAAAGTGTTCCACTGGCAAATGGGTTTAGAGAAGTAAATTAAGACATTCTTTAAAAAAAAAATCAAGACATTTGAAGTTAGCTTTTATTCAAATGACCTCCATAAAAAAACCAAAACAAAACAGACAAAACCAAAAAAACTACCCCCTTTTTCCTCCTTTAGAAATCCATCTATTTATTTTTCTGGATTTCTCATTCCTCCTTTACGGAAACTTAAAATAATGAACAAATTATATATATAAAATACAGAATGTGATAGAGAAAAATAGCTTAAGAACTGTGGTGATTTGAATGGAAATGACCCCATAGGCTTATTATTTAAATGTTTGGTTTCCAGTTGGTGGAAATGTTTGAGAAGGATTAGGAGGTGTGGCCTTGCTGGAGAAGGTGTGTCACTGGGGGATGGGCTTTGAGGTTTTGAAAGCCCACACCAGGCTCAGATGCCCCCTCTTGTGGACCAGATCTACGATCTCAATTGTTGTTCCAGCACCACACCTATCTATAAGTTGCCTTGATTATGGTGTCTATTCATAGCAATAGAAAAGTAACTAAGATGAGAAACATAATATTTTTTGCTTTAGTTTTGTTTTTATAAAATTGAATTAATGTATACTTTATGTAAAATAAACAACTGATAACAAGTGTTGAGGAGGATGTGGAGAAAAAGGAACCCCTGTTCACTCATTCACTGCTGGTAGAATTGCAAAGTGGTAAAGCCATTTGGGAATTGGGGCAGAGAATTCTCAAAAAGTTAAAAATCAAGCTACCATATGACCCAGCTGTTCCACTCCTCAGTATATGCCCAAAGGACTTTACATTCTACTCCACAGATGCTTGCTCAGCTAGGTTCATTGCCATTCTCAATTACCAGAAAATGGAAGCAATTTAAATGTTCTTCAGCTGATAATTGATAATTAAAATGTGGTACATATACATAATGGAATCCTTTTCAGCTCTAAGGAAAAATGAAATGATTAAATTTGTAGACAATTGGATGGAACTAGAAAATATTATAATGAGTACATACACAGATATAATATATAGCATTATTTATATGTATGTATATATATGTTATATTTAAACATTATATACAATACACACATATGTTTAGATGATGTCACGCTACTTTGGGTGACTATGTTCACAAAGCCATAGAGTATCTAACATTAAAATGCAGTGCCAAGCATGGGAAACCACTGCATTAGTTACTAGTCTATTGCTGTGATAAAATACCAGGATGACTTATAGGAAGAAGAGTTTATTTGGGTTTATGGTTCCAGAGAGATGAGTCCATCATGGAAAAGACGTGGCAGGTGGGGCAGTTGGAGTATCAATCTGAGAACTAGCATCTTGAGCCTCAAGTAGGAGGAAAAAAGGATCAAATAGGAATGGCTAGAAGGTTTTGTAACCTCAAAACCCATCTCCAGTGACATACTTCTTCCAATAAGGTCATACTTTTTCAACGTACCCAAACAGTGCAGCCAACTGAGGACTGACTATTTAAATGTTTGAGTTTATGGGGACATTCTCATTCACATCGCCGTAACTGCCTTAATTGAACTTCAGAAGAGTCCAAGACCCAGCTTCTCCCCCCTATACACACACACACACACACACACACACACACACACATACACACACACATTACTGCTATGGCCCTTGATTGTCTACCAGAAATTGAAAGTAAGACCCTATTGACTGATGATACCACATACTTTGGAGAGAGGATTTGGAGGAACTGAACTGGAGTCTATCTGGAAGCCTCATCTCTGAAGACTGTACCAGAAGGAGCTATGAACGCTGCCAAAGGAGAAAAGCAATCAGTAGTCCTATTCATCTCTGAAACCCATGAACCACAATTACTAAAATAGCAAGCTATTCAGAAAGGTGCAATAGTGATATTTACATCATGATGGCAAATGACAGCTTTCTTGCTGGACTCAAGACCTATTCAATAGGAGAGAATTCCATAGCTATATTCTAAATACTTATCCTTATGCCCACAGTTAAGTATAGTTCTCACCCCTCATGAAAGAAGCTTCATTTTGCAGCAAATGGTGAACACTGCAGAAAGACAAGGTTTGTCAAGATACAGAAAACAGCTGACCATGGAATGCCCAATCCCAATTGATAACATCTATAACATAAGCCCTATGCTGAAGATTTAGGGCACAGGAGGCAAAAACATTATAAAAGCTACTACAAGATAATGTCTTCTATGTGTGACAGCAATGCTGCACCCATGAGTTGTCAACAATATAGCTGACTAAATAAAACCTGAAAATGACAGTAACAATTGACACGTCAATGTGAATGGGGGACCTCACATGGCCTATGCCTAGACTAAGAGTTGTAAGCAATTGATTGCCTAGAGAGGGAGAATCAGTCTTCTGCAGGGACACGCTCCCAGTAGGTTAGCTAATCTTAAGTAGTCAATCCTAAACACATGTATTTATGCAGCACTAAATAAACCTAGCAGGTTGTATTCATAAATTTACGCATATAACACTAATAAAAAATAAGAGGGCATGAATT
Organism: Bramus lutescens; assembly: GCA_001685075.1. Lineage (NCBI taxonomy): Eukaryota > Metazoa > Chordata > Mammalia > Rodentia > Cricetidae > Bramus > Bramus lutescens. Next base: position 60,581 of record LOEQ01002956.1, on the reverse strand, counting down.
TGAGAATGAGGGAGTGGTGGAAGAGAGGAGTTGGAGAAGGAATGGTGTAAATATAATGCTCATATATGAGATGCTCATAAATGAAGGTAAAAATAATCAAATCAAAACAAAGTTATTTTGAAAATAATTGTCCTTGTTCAACTAGTAAAATGAAGTCCAAGAGTTAAGATGTTTAGCATAACCAGCTAGAAACAGCTATGTGCTTTGTATTATCCAGAAAACACCCTTATTTATCTATCCTCTCAATATTTTTGATTTTTAAGGTAGGTCTAAACATTGAATCCAAGGCCTCAGGTAGTATCATAGAAATGATTTTTAAACTGCATCTCTTTCCTCTCATGGTACTTTTTAGAATATGAATGTTTAGATCTTGTTAAGATGGATTCCATGCAATAATTTCAATGCTTAGGTATTTTAAAAGCTTAGAAAAGTACAGAGGATATAACAAGATTAACTCCCAAGGAAAGAAACAAATCTGCCAGTGTCTGAAATCCTGGGCTGTTTCCTGCTGAGGAAATTATGACTTTCTTTCTTTTTTTTTCTTTTTCTTCCTTTCCAGGGGAGAGCATGAACACAGTCCCCACTACCACAAATTATGCAGTTGAGTTTCCTGCATTTGGGGAAATCACAGCAGTTAGAACATCAGGAGTGCAATAGACAAGCCTAACTCTGGGAAAACCATTTTCGTGATCATAGTTTCTCCTCTGCCAGGTAAGTATGACTTCTTTTCTTTATCTGTAAAATAGGCGGATAATGGGACACCCATGTCACAGTGATTTTGAAGATTAAATAAAGTACTTGATCTTAGAATATTCCTAGTATTTATCAATTAAATGCCCAGTATATGTTGGTTATTAGCATTAACTGCTACCCAATACTCACAACAAAAAACTTTACTTTTTATATTTACTTCAGATATTTTCTTTCTCCTTCTCTAGTCCCCTTTCTGCCTTCTTTGCTTTGAAAAATAAATTCCTGGGGCTGGAGAGATTACTCAGTAGGTGAGAGCCGGTGCCACTCTTGCGGAGGAACTGAGTTTGGTTATGGTTGGCCCACGGTCAGCTTTACTTTAGCTACAAGGGATCCAACAGTCAATTTTGGCCTCTCTAGGTATCTGCACACGCATAGCATGCACAAATGGAGCACACATACATACACAGAAATAAAAATGAATCCTAGAAAACGAAACAGAAACTAAAAATATGTTCAAAGTTCAGGTCTGTGGAGATAGCTCAGCGGGTAAGTGCTTTTTGTGTAAGCACAAGACACTTGAAGTGAGATACCCAGAATCCAGATAAAAGCTGGGCATGTTGGCATGTGCCTGGGAGGGGGTGGAGATGGAGAAGGGACAGGTGGATCAAAGGGACTTCTTTCTTTACCACTGCACAAGCTGAATCCTTGAGCCCCACATTTAGTGACAGATCTCTCAAAAAACAGGGTGGAGAGTGAAAGAGGAATATCCCCAAGGTTGAGCATTGACCTTCATATGGGCACGAACACTTGTGAGTGTGTTCACACGCTCCTTCCTCAGAATTAATGCTCAGGTGAAGTTCTCTATACTTCTTCCCAAGCTTTCTTTTTTCTAGGCAATCATTACCATGAAATCTGCTCATATTTTAATAAATAAAATATATTGAATGTCTGCTGTGCATAAATTTTCTCACTGAATGGGTAAAACGCTTCTCAAGGGTTTTCTGGTGTCAGTTACCTTTCATGAAGCAATTGGTAGTTGGGTAATATGGCGCTGAGTATGTCAAATGAGATTAGGATAAAGGTGCCTCCATCTGGAGCAGACTGCAACCTAAGCTAGTATATAAGGGAACTGTGACCTCATTTAAGAGCATATTCCTTTAACAAATATCTGAGACCTGCTAGTCTTTCCAACCAATCATAGGATGCAAAGTAAATATGGCAAACACAGAGCTGTGTCCAATTAGGCTATTTCTGTGTCATATCCTCTGTAGTCTCCAAACACATCCACGATGCTGCAGGGTGGGTCTCTCTGGCCTGGAGTGCTATTTGATTCATGAATATTTACATCCCTGAAATAAATTATACTAAAATTAATTGATTGAAGAAGTTTCTTTCACAAACAGCGTTTAGGTTTCATTTACCTTAATAACACTGGTGAACATTTTGGTCTTTACATTTTTGTGTGTCTGATTTTCCCCCCAGGTAGAATTGTTCTACATCAAAGAATACAGACACTGTAAATGGTCCATGATGATTACAATAATATTGTACTATTGTACATGGAGAAAGTGAAGACAAGCCTGTAAAAAAGAGAAAGAAAAGAAAAGAGCTGCCTTTCTATTAATCTCTGCCAACAATTGCGGATTAGTTTATTTCGATCATACACCTTCAGTAAAACCCACTCAGCTGCACACCTCATCTGTCCTGGCACACCTGGAGACAAGCTACGTGCTAAGGTGAGTTTCCAGCTTTTAAACATTCATATTGTTTCATTGCCGTGTCTCAAGTCTCAATGTCCTCTGAACATGTAGCTTTAATATCTGTATAGTTTTGCCACAGGGAGAAACATAATTTGCTTACCCAGTCCCCTGGAGACACTTAGGCTAGTTCATTTTTTAACTAAACAACAGTGAGTGCAAAAACTTGATTTCCTTATTTATTATCTCTTAGATGACTAGAATTAAGAATGATGAGAGAGAGAGAGAGAGAACATGAAGTTGGGTGGGGAGGGAGGTGGGAAGGGTCTGGGAGGAGTTTGGGCAGGGAAGGAAAATGATAAATATATATTTTATATGATAAAATTAAAAGACTTTAAAAAGATGACTAGCTAAAGGCATAAATATATTTTCATAACTTTAATTAAGTTTATTCTTTGGCAGCTTTAAATGTGTATTTAGTGCATCCTGATCACGGTCACTGGTTCTCTCTGCTATCTTCATCCTCCTGCACCTCCCTACAAGTCCCGTGCTATAGTCAAGCCTCTTTGTTGTGTTTTATCACTGAGCCTAACCAGGGCCATTCATGTGACCATTTTTATAGTTATCCATTAGAACCTGGTGGGCTCACTATTGGGTCCGCAAATGAAGGCAATGCCTGGGATCCATGATTGCCTGTAGAAGGTCCAGGGAAGTGGGCAGGGGTCCTGTGATATCATGAGTGCAGTGTGCTGTGGAATAATCCTCTCTAGACTGTAAATATCTATTACTCTCATTGGTTAATAAAAAACCTGACAGACTGGTAGCCAGGAAGTATAGGGAGGATAGGTAGACATAGAGGACTCTGGGAGGAGGAAGGGTGGGGTCAGAGGAGATGCCAGCCAGCAGCAGAGAAAGCAGGACTTATAGAAAATGAGGCAACAAGCCAGAGCCATGTGGCGAAGCATAGATACGAAATATGGGTTATTTTAAGTGTAAGAGTTAGTTAATAAGAAGCCTGAGCTATAGGCCAAGTGTTTATAAGAAATCTTAAGCCTCTGAGTGGTTATTTGGGAACTGGCAGGCAGGGGAGAAATGTTTGACTATAGCAATGGCTGTGCTATGCTTTATCTTCCTTCCTGCTCTTACATTCTTCCTGTCTCCTCTTTCTCTTTAAACTATCAGTTGAACTTTTTAAAAAAAACTTTATTTATTTTAAATATTTATTTATTTATTATGTATACAGTGTTCTGTCTGCATTTTAGCCTGTAGTCCAGAAGAGGGCACCAGATCTCATTACAGATGGTTGTGAGCCACC